>JADLIF010002243.1:0-36461 GCA_016648015.1 Steinernema khuongi | reverse complement strand
CCACTGCAATAGAAGAACTCGGAACCCAATATGAAGAGGCCAAGCACCAATGTGCTCTTCTCGAAACTCATCTAGCTGACAAGGAGCAGGAGAAGGCCGAACTGACGCGACGATGCGAAACCAGCGAGTCCCTTTGCCAGGATCTCAAGGCCCAACTGGATGGAGACTCCTCCCGTATGACCAAGGAGAGGGAGGAGCTCCAGAAAGCCGTGGACAAGCTGAGTGCCGACCTGGAGAAGAGCAACGAGGTATACATATTCTCCCATTTGACTTACGATTTCTGGACTTTAGGCGAAGACCACCGCTGTGGAGGCACTTCGCCAAGAACTCCTCAGACAGAAGAAGGCCGCTGATCGACAGGCCACTGCAATAGAAGAACTCGGAACCCAATATGAAGAGGCCAAGCACCAATGTGCTCTTCTCGAAACTCATCTAGCTGACAAGGAGCAGGAGAAGGCCGAACTGACGCGACGATGCGAAACCAGCGAATCACTTCGTAATGAACTCCAAGCACAACTGGACGGGGACAAATCGCGTCTTCTGAAGGAGAAGAACGAACTTGAGGAGACCGTTGACCGTCTGAACTCCGCTGTGGCGCATCGCGATCAAGTAATTCAATCAGAACGCCAACAGACGAAAATGCTCCAGGAGTTTATGAAGAAGATGAATGAGGAAATCAAGAAGAAGGACGTGGAAGCAGTGGTTGGTTTATAGTGGAGTGTTCTTACTTATTCTTCCTTTTGTACTTAGAATTTGGCAGCCACGCCCTCTGGAGATTCTGTAGAGGAGCTCAAAAAGCAGGTAGAGCTACTTGCGCAAGAGAAGGCATCTCTAAAGGCAGATTTGAGCCAGAAGATGTAAGTTTACCCGTATCTTCCGGGAGGCTATCATTGCTGGAAACATTCAGCGATTTGTTCCTGGAGACCGATGACATGCGAGAGCGAAAGGAGAAGGAGAATCTGTCACGGATTTCAATGCTGGAGAAGGAACTGAATGAAGCCAAGACAAAGAAAAGTGATAACGAGCAGATCGTTGAGCTGGAAAACCAGGTTCGAACAGCTGTATTAATGCTCCTTTATATTTCCACCTTATCGGATGTTGCAGGTGGAGTTCTCAAATTCTATTATTGCCACGCAGCAGCACAAGATTGACAAGCTGATGGAGGAAATCGCACAGATTAATAATGTTTTGGGAGAAGAAGGCATCGAAGTGCAGTTTGAGAAGAAGAAAAAGAAGAAGAGGAAGTCAGATGTGAAGATCGTCCGGAAGTTCTGCGACATCTGCGATGTGTTTGACCGTCACGACACCGAAGATTGCCCCTCTCAAACTCTCGCTGTCGATGATATGGAGCCCCTTTCGAAACGTTCCGGACTTGTGGAAGAATCGTCTAACTCTAAAAGAGGGTGGATCAGGAAATTCTGCGACCACTGCGACGAGTTCGACCTGCACGACACCGAAGACTGTCCGAACCCTCA
Organism: Steinernema khuongi; assembly: GCA_016648015.1. Classification (NCBI taxonomy): domain Eukaryota; kingdom Metazoa; phylum Nematoda; class Chromadorea; order Rhabditida; family Steinernematidae; genus Steinernema; species Steinernema khuongi. Next base: position 34,986 of record JADLIF010002243.1, on the reverse strand, counting down.
ATTCTGAGTGCCTCGTCCTGTAGATGTTACGGGTACCTGTTTGTATTTGTATATTATTAGTTGTAATTTTATAATAAACAGTAACTGTTACTGCTTGTTTCAGAAGGCCCGCCGAAGGAAGTACACATATTGAGTACTGTGAGTACGCGTGTTCATCGAGAGGCTTCTTTCATGCAAACATTGATCGGCTCCTTCCATTGCGTGCCGAATGCACGTGAAAATGCGCCTTCTCGTGCCATCCGTTCCCGCAACTGCCAATCCCACGCAGCTGTGTCGCTATTCAGCTGCACTGTGAGAAGTGGTTCTGCACCTTGGCAACGCTCGCAAGTTCTTTTGAATGAAGCTGTTGAGCCGATTGCTCCTCCTCGGTGTAGCCTGTTTCTGTGGCATAGGATCGGGCATATACTGGAAAAATGGAACTTATAGTCCGTACCAGCGGATCCCAGCGTGGTTCCTCGACGACGAGATAGTGTATAATTTCATGGGTACTTCGCGGCAACATAGAATTGTGTCCTCATCTTTATGTTTAGAGCTCTGGCCGAATGAGACCGTAGATCTCATGGAAGACCTCACTGACAACGAGTTCAACGAGTACACGACCATCCTCAAAAAAGTTGCGGAAGTGGCGAACACAACTTTTAATGAAGACACCGAAGACTTCGATGGTATGTTCACCGAGCAGCAGTTCCAAGAAGAGGCGGCCAAGATTAGTCCGAAGATCTACGAGAAGATAAAGGCCGAGTCGGACCGTATCAAGCACGCTATTGAAGGGCTCCAGTCGGACAGTGCTAGAGCCGCGATGAACGAGGTAAGTGTGCATGCAATCAGACCCTTAGGTGAAAGCTTAATTGGATAAGAAATAGGATAGGTATAAAACAAGGGGAACTGCCATAGGACCTCTAGAAGAGCGCACCTTCGGAACCTGTTGCCATTCTTCGCTATGTGCTGGAATCCGAAATATGGCCGAAATATGGTCCATCGACTGATAGATAATATATGGTTAGGTAGTTCGTAAGGAAGCATCCTCGTAAGAAATTGCCTACTGGAATGACCAAAGAAGGTTTCAGATTTTCATCCTGTTTCGCGACGTCCGGGCGAAGATGTGGAATCGTAGGTATTTCCTCAAAGTCCTCCTGAAGGGGATAACGATAGTGCAGAACATGTCACCGTCCGACAAAGCAATCGTCCGAGTGACGTTCCCACACGTGATCAAATTTGTTGAAGGTATTATTGTGTTCTTCTATAGCAACATGGATTTCTGTAGATGAGACCACAAAGGTCCTCATCTCCAAGAGCACAGACCCTGGGAAGGGATGCGATGTGGAGGACCTTCTGAGGGAGATGGTCGACGAGGCCAAGTACCGACTGAAGAACAACAGGCCGATGACCGAAGACGTCGTCTTAAACAGAACGGAGAAGTTGACCACTGTGAGATGCCCTCATAAATATGTTCCTTCGCATGCGCTTGATTAAAACAGATCTTGGTTTTATATGACGCTGAGGGCAGTGCACTGAAAGGACGGACTGTTAGGATGTCAATGTAGGAATTTAATTTAAAATTACCGCTGAGCATTTGCAAGAGTGCCAGAAACACCTGCTCCATGTCCCGAGGCACAACTATTATGGGACCGCTACTAACTTTTGGAGTGTCAGGAGATAGATCCATAGAACATGTGTACGAGAGCACAAGTGCACAAGAATCCACGAGGTGAATCATAACATCTCCCTGGGTCGCGACTAGTTGGCTCTCCATTGTCATCCAAAATCAGGCCTGGGACCATTGGCGACCTGACCACCAAGCTTAGCAGAAGTTGTAAGAGGAAAACGATGGCAAAACAAGAAACCGACCGTATGTATGATAGATCATAAGCACGTCATTGTCGCCATGGCCTCGTCGTTCATGTAAGGAACAGAAAAGGCCTTACCATAAAAAAGGGATAGGTGAGTGTCGGACACTTGAAGTTTAGCTCTACTTGCCTCAATGATGAATTGTAATCACAGTTAAGCCTCTTCGTTCCTTTCTGTATTCCTTGTGTTACTGCTCTTTGTTACACTTGGCTCTCCATGCCATCCAAAATCAGTCGTTAATATTTTCGTAGTTTAACAGATCTATAGGCACTCCAGATTGTTGCTTTGGCCTGAGCTGTAGGCTTCTTGAGGGTCCCTTGTCCCCTTAAGAACAGTTGATTCCTTTATGTATTCTCAGCCTGCCAAGAAAAGAAGACTGTACCCCAGCACAGGAGGCTTCTGAACGCTCCGTTGTTCATGTCGTGTTTGGGATAATAATATTAAAGAGCAAAAGGAAATGTATTGTCCACGATTAGACGAGTTTGTGACATTTGAATGAATCTAGTTAACTAATTTTCTTCACGTCGTCGACTGAGTACTATAAAAGAACGCACAAGTCTAAAAAACATGAAGAACAAAGGTCTGACAAATATATATTTTGTATGCACTTCAAGGTGATAGACTTCGGAAACTACCCTATCACACTGTCAGCTGACAAACAGCTACTCCATGAACTTCTGGTCATTGGCTTGCCACGGCTTATTTATGTGGCTGATTTCTGATTCACCCGCCGAGATTGGCTAAACGTTTACTTTCCTGGAAGCTTGCTTGTTGGAAGACGAAGGCTGGCACCGACCTAACAAGGGAATGTTGTTATCCTAACTAGATTCAACACAATCTGTTCCTAGGCATGGTATCAAAGAAGAATGATCACACCGTTCAGTCCAGGAATTCTAAGGAGAAGGGCGTCACGTAACCGTAAATGTTCTCGTTGGGAACCTGAGTGTGAGAATCAGGCACTAATTGGTTAGCGTTGTCAGTTCTTTTGACGTTTGCCCTCCTTGGCTTGTCGACCTTTACTAGTTTTACGTGGTGTTGTCAAAGTAAAAAGTCGTATTCGTTCGTGGACCAATCGTGGAGTATCTGCCTGAGTGGAGTCGCCCACTGATTGCCTTTTGGTTAAATACGTTTTAATTTAATACGTTTCACTAGTCGTGGAAGAAGTTATAGCTCCTGAAACGAAAAATGTTCTCCCTCGCACGTCTCCATTGACAATGTGGCCTTCGACTCCACGAACGCCTCCCACGTAAACAATTATATTTACATAGTCCTCGTTTTTTTCTCCAAAGTAGAACGAGCAGGGAAACTATATGTGTTTTTGCAGGCAGAGCTATTTGGGGATCAGATTTAGGGTCCTGCAGCAGTAAACCAACATTCCCAACTTCCTGCTTCGTGACTTTCGGTGATCTTCGGCAACTTCTTTAATGCTCACATTTGCTGCACAATCACAAAAATCCAACACGCGACTTTAACCTACAGAGTTCTGAAAGGCAATACAGACGCTAGGCGCTGAGAATAGATTTTTAGTCAAATAGGAACTCCATTAAGTTAAACATTGTTGTTACCTTTATAGTGAACCTAATAGTGTAAAGGATATTCCTAACAAAGGGTACCTCTAAGGACAAATAAATGGTTCAAAGATCGTGAAACGATATTCGACCGTATCCCAAACCGATTATAACTGATCATAAACCGATTGCATAAACCGGCGTTCAGAACTCTCATAACTCCGGAGGCCTAGAGAACAACCAAATGACGCGCTCGAAAAGGCGAGCCAGTCTTCATCGACGGCACAGGTGATTAATGTCAGTGCCGCTCGGGAGTTTAATAGAATTATGGTCACCAATAAAAATTCCACTAGTTCTCTGCTTCATTTATTCAACCCTGTTTCGCAGTACACGTATTTCTCTTTGCCTTTCATGGTGTAAAAATCAAGCTATTGCGTGCTATTTTGCCGTGACTAGTGCATATTCCCTCTGTTTGAGAATACAGTAAGAGCCATAGAAGGTGAACCCGATTTTTGGCGCCGAAACGACCTCGCTTATACAGGGTAACGTTTTGAAGTGCGCCGTATGGAATATATGTGTTTCAAAACGCTTCTTTCCGTTCCAAAGGGGGCATTCCGATTTATTTGGTAGGGGTTTTAACGACAGTTAGGCTCCATTGGTTCTTCGGCTAGGATTGCCTGAGGTTTGTTTTCGAATGTGCGTGGATTGTGCTTGCGTGGATACTGTGTAATGAGTGCCTAACCTATGCGTGGATTAGAGACAACAGAGGTAATCAGCTCCTGCCATCTGAAATGATTCTTACAACCCCTCTTTGAATTCTCCACCGGAAAAAAAACAGCTAAAAAAAAACAAAAAATATGCAAATGGTTTATTAATTACATGCTTTATTTCGAAATGCTTAACCATTGGCCCGCGTTATTACCGTGTTTCTTCCAGCTGAAGAGATTTTTATAACTCCTTGCAACTCCAACTTGTTACAACTTACAACTTTTTACAAGCAGAGCTTTCTCCTCATGTTTGTTATTCAAATTATTAAGTACATGCTTTATTCCGAATCATAACATTATTAAACACGCTACCGCACCCAAAACCATCGTGACTTTCATCATTTGCACACCTAGTGCAGATTTCACTCTGACCTTCCCATGCCTTTCATGGAATAGCTGTTCACGGTAGTTTTGTGTACAGATGTTTTGTCCTCTTTCTCATGCGTCATCCGAACTCGGAGAGTTCTCAACTCTCCCACGCTCTTTTAACCTTATCGTAAACTTTCCGCTTTCTAACGCCATCAAGAACCTGTAGGACGTTATAAATAACAAAAAAATGGACTTTTAACCTGCTTCCCTGTACATGTAGCCGAAAGCCTCGTGACTTTAATCACCAAATGTACATTTCACCCTGCCCTTCTCATACTTCCCAAAGTAGTCCTTCATCACACTATCATGGGCAACCTTCCTATGCTTCACTTGTACTCGGGGAACTCTTGACTCTCCCACGGTTGTAAACTTTCCGCGGCCACTGCTGACTTCTGAATAATCCGATCAACAAAAAACAACTTATTTCCAGTGCACTCGCTACACTCTGGCGACCTCTTCCACGAGGAGCCCACTGGCGTCAAGTGCCGCTCCGCCTCGAAGGTTTCCCAGCGAAGGAGGTTCTTTCCCGGCCCTTGCTCCCGCGTGATTCCACGCACTTGCAATTATTTTTGGGCCAACGAGGCAATTGTATCTTTATGGGAGTACGGCCCACCCGCTCCGTCCGGAAAGCGCCCATGCCAGTCATGCATTCCGTCGAGAAGATTATCTGCAGCTTCATCCTCATACCCAACATCATCGTGAACGTCTTGATCATCTACTTGTCCATACGCCATGTCAAACGGTCTATTCTCCAAATCTTCGCCTTGAACCTCTGCATTCCCACCCTTACCTACCTCCTCTACGCTTCTGGCGCCCTTCTCTCGTCACTGATTTGGCCTTCCAAGGACGTCGCCCTTGGCATAAAGTAAGTTAGCGTACAAGGTAATGACGCCTGCTACGGTTAGCTATATATAGATTGGAAAAAACCAAATTCACGGATTACCTCTCCACGGTCATCGGGTACATTTGTGGATTCAATTACCGTGCTCTGGCGCTCTTCCTGGTCACGATAACTTATGTCTTCTTTGCGAAGCCTCTCTTCGCGAAGAGGTGGCTGAATAACAAGTAAGTTCGCTACAGAATCATTAGAAAAGGTTTATCTTCCTATAATGTGGAAGAACCAGCTGGTCCTAGGCTTCTTGTGTACAAAGAGCTGGTGCTTTGGTCTTTCTACTTGTGATCACAGAAATTAAACCGGATTATAAGCAAAATTAGAGTGATGCTATTTCCAACGACCGGACGTACTTATAACGTTATACTGTAGCTTGTATACTTTTAACAAAATTGTACTGAAATCCTTTTGTAAAGTTCGCACTTTAACTTACCTTCCATTGACTCAACGAAGAAGGAAATCGCCTTAATCGCCTCATACAGCCAATCAGCGTTATAATACCGAAAAAAAGCAAAAATACTCCCCAAAACATGTTTGTAATCCACTTACACCAATTACCAACTCTCAGTCAACACTTACAGAACCTTTGATCTCACTCAGTAGGCATGTAAACATTTCCAGGAACGTAGTCGTTGTCCTTCTCGGATGCCATGTGTTTACTCTCGCCACCAGCATGATCGCCACGTTCTCAAACCGTCAATCGAAGCAGGTCATGGCCGAGCTGTACCCAATAGCGGAAGTCAACTGGTTGGACATCGTGGAAGGGTCCTTCGAGAGCGCCTCGTGGTCCCTCAACATCTTCATGTGTTTTGTGGTGAGTTGCTTCAAAACTGTTTGGAGCTGAGAAACCGGAAGTTACAAACAGAGCAGAGGATTTGAGTCCAAGCGTCTGATAGAGGTCGGGTCTCACCACGACTGCCCCAGGTTCGGCCTTTGGGCATCCAAATGTTAAATTAAATCCTATCCGAAATTGGGAACACACTTCTTGAATGGGACTCAACTCTACCGTATACATAGGAGCATCTGTTCCATTACACCTGGGACAAAGTCAAGGTTACTGTATCCAAGGATGTCCATTTCAATCCATCCAAATAACCACATGTCTTTAGTGCATTGGCGCCATCCTCACCTTCCGCAAAACCAGCTCCAACGCCATCAACAACCGACAGAAGCATCGAATCCAGCTGATCGCCACCCTCGCCTACATTACTCCCCCAAACATTCTCCTATTACGTAGGCACAGCAAAAACCAGCTAACATAACCGGCTAATCCATTTCCAGCCAACTCAATTTGCACGGACCTATTTGCGGCCCTCTTTGGCACTCCGCCGGTGTTCCGCCAGTTCTGCGAGATGAAGATCAACCACGACGACAGCCTACTCCAGGCTAGGCTCTTTGTTACCACGTTCACCGTCCTGGTCGCCTTCACTGACTATCGCCGCGCTATACGACATCTGATCTGGAGGTGCATCCAGCGCATACCCGTGTGCAGGCAGCCGGGAAAGCTCATAACCGTGACCAAGATTGAAAGCACAAGCCCTGTGGATCAGAGAACGGTTGTGCCAAGAACCGTCGAGAGATATTAACGCGAAAAGTGGCCAGGTGCTGAACGACGACAAACGATCAAGCGCTGAAGAGAATCTAATTATAGCGGTGCCTTAAACGATTATCCTCGAAATAAACTTAAGAATCATGCTCAATAGAAAACATAGAAAAACCGAATTCTGAGTGGCGATCTTGAGCCAACTGGATAACCATATCAACCATGATTCGCTTCGGAACCTAATCTTAAGTGGAATTTGAGAAGAAGGATAAGAATTAGTCGAATTTAACACAACCATACCGTCTAAGGACATGAATAAAAACGATGTAGATTTCTACTATGAATGTGTCCCAAACGGATAACCATCACCAGCTCATACCCTCTTTGGCAATTCAAACTTGTTTTTGGACCTTTGAGTAGAGTAAACTCACTTATCAGCTAGGTAGCATGTTGTTAGTCAATTAGTCACTGGCACACTGACTTTTGAGTTTTGAGTTTTGTCTTCTTAGTGGTCTCTGGTTACGTGGCAACGTGGAACTTATAAGTGGGGAAAGGGAGTTTATTGGTAAAGCAGCAAAGTAATAATAAACAAACTTCGGCTTTAGCGGGTTTACGATCTTAAGAAGGTTAGCTTCTGGCGCCAAAATCATCTTCAGCTTACTATTATGCTGAGGCCGTTATGAACGTCCATGCCACTCCATTCGAGGCCATGCAAGCTGCAAAACTGAGACAGTTCTGCACAGAGAGACGGACTCACTTATGGTCGACGGTTTTCCCGGGTGGTCGAGTCCGCCGAGATGTTCTCCATCCGATGCGTCCTAATGCTCGTCATCATCTCCACAGTGTCCTGTATCCCTTCGGTGAGTGGGTTTATCCTTTATCACTGTCTTTTGCTCCTTCCATGCTCGTTTTTTTCTCCAACCAACCCTATTCCAGGTACCTAACCCCAAGGTCAACGTGCAGAATCTGAAGGGCAACGATGACGCTTACAACGATGGCGAAATGCTTCTCGCTGACAAGTTCTATCCCCTAGGCCGCTGGAGCACATCTTCTCCTTCTTCTAGCGACGGCGTTAAAGTACCACTGATCGCCGGACTCTTTGTCCTCTTCACAATCATCATCATCGTGGGCGTTGTCATCTGTATCGTTTGCTGTCGTTTCCACCGCCGCTGTACTTCCCCAAGAGGCTACGGCTGTGCAAGCGCTGTTCCACCACCGTGCCAGCCAATCTGTCACAGTCGTTGTTAGCGACCACGTGGATTCTTGTACACATGATGACTGTGATGGTCTTTGGAATAAATACCATATTCTTGGCGATGGTTGTTTCTGGAATACAAAACGTTTCAAGTGCTTGACGATGTGTGATGGCGAGCCTGGGAGATTGCACTCTTTCGAATTCCCAGCGCGTTCTACAAACTCCCAGCACCCACTCGCAAACAGGGCGTGTTTCCGCGTGACATCCGCTCTAAGGTGAGTTCGTCAAAGCGGAAAGTTTTTAATTAACCAGCTTCGCCATTCTGTCTTCTTGACATGGGTAACCACAGCTGGAGAATGTGGAGACAGTCTGCCAGCAACCAAAGACTTGACGATGCGATCAGCTCCTACGCCCCTATTCCCAACATCGTCGTCAACATACTCGTCATCTATCTCTCGTTGAAGCACATCAAAGCTTCCACCCTCCGCACGTTTGCCCTGAACCTGTCCGTGCCTGCCCTTGGATACTCCGTCTTCTTGAGCGTCGTCACAGTCATCAGAATTTGGATTCCAGAACAACACACAGAGTGAGTAGTTTGGTGGGGATATCCTTGAACACTAAAAGTTTAGGAACGACTGCTCCTTTCTGGAGTTCTCGACGGACTTTGTCCTTATCCTATGTGCCTTTGAGTATCGGCTACTTTCTATTCTCCTCGTTACCGTAACCTGCGTCAACATGAGCTGGCCACTTTTTGCGCAACGACATCTTCATGGAAGGTAAAGAGGGTTTTGAGGGTAATAACGTTGGCTAGCATGCTTCCTTGCCCTAATTATTGAATCTTTGTTTATAACTACAATCTGCGAAAAATTTTCGCTATTTTCGGTCCTATTTGTTTTTCATACTTTCTTCACTTTGATGGAGGTACATCTGGACTGCAACACACTCGGATGCGGGTTTGCAGTTGTACTTCATTGGGATAGTTTCTACTTTTATTGCATCCAGTAATCTTACATCTTGCTACAGTAATATTTATCTGGAGTATGCGATCTCTGAGATGTTTACAAATTTGTCGTCTTGCGGATAACAGCGATCTTCTTCGCCTTGAAAGCTAATTAGCAAAACAAGGATTGATGTTTTCAGGTATTTAGTCGTTTTCACATTTTCGAATGTGCTTCACGAGGTGTGACGAAATCCTATAGTTCAACAACAAATCTAAAAGTCCATTACTCTATTCTATTGTAGTTCCACATCCAAACTCCACATTGATATGCTTGCTTACCGTATCTGACGCTATAGATATAGGATTGATCACATTCTAGCATAAAGTACTCGGAAGTCTTTAAATGTCTCCCACCTCATTGTTTCCCTCCTTCAGGAACAGCATCGCCCTTTTCGTGATCTCGCACGTGTGCGCCCTCAGCGCGAGCGTCGTCTCCCTCTTCTCCAACGTCCAGTCGGAGGAGATCGTCTTCCGGCGAAAGAAGCCAGCCAGTGCGGTCAGTCCGATCGACTGGACCGACGTCATCGAAACGATCATCGAGTCGGGCTCCTTCGTACTCATGATTGGACTTTTTTTCGTGGTGAGACCCAACCCAGTTCTGTTCTCAACTTTTCCTTAGTGCATGAAAGCCGTCATCACCTACACGCGATTCTCGTCGGCCAGTGGGAATGTAGCGAAAAGGAAACAGCAGAGGAATGACCTTATCGCCATCCTCGTGTACATCACCGTGCCGAGCATTCTTCTAACACGTAAGTCGGCGCTTTCAATGGGGTTTAAGTCCTTGATTTTGGATAAAAGCTTGACTCAGAAAATCGATTGAAATTTTTATCGAGAATAACAATGGTGGGAGCCTCTTAGTCGACCTTAACCGGACCATCCTTTTCAGCCAACTCCGTGTGCACCGACATCATGGCTGTGCTGCTCTACCGCAAGTTCTTCCTGATGCGGCGTCTCTGCGACGTGAAAATCGTATATCACGACAGCCTACTGGCGGTGCGACTCTTCATCGCCTCCTTCTCGCTTCTCTTTGCCTTTCCCTACTACAGACGGTCGCTGACGCATCTGCTGAAGTGCAGAAGGAACGCACACCTCCAGACGAGCATTGTGAAAGTCCATCCTAACACGCCTTCACGAAGTAATTGTTGAAGGTTCCAATAAAAGGCTGAGACTCACGATTCGCTTGATGAAGCAGGCCTATGTAGTCTGCTTTTTAAGGTGTACATAGCTTCATAAGAGCGCCATGTGATAGTTCATTGGAAAGCATAAATGGTCGCAATTCAGGTCAAAATATGTTTGGAGCAAGTTATACCATAAGCCTCAGGCAGAATAACGTATACCTGGTAGGGAATAACCACACAATCGGTTCACTAGGAATTGATCCGTGAATCATAACGGTCTCCTCTTGCTATTAGTCACACATCAGCTGCCAATGCCAACGGAGCTTGGTCATTGAAGGGTCCTTGAAGGTGGAGCTTACTTAGCAAGAGTGCAAAAAATGGTGACAACAGATTGGCATAAAGAAGGCGCAAAGCATCTGGCCTAATTTCTCATTGTTGTTGAATTTCAATGTCAACGAAGAGCCAATGTGCCTTTGTAGATAATTGCTCTTTTTTTCCGCTAGATTGGCCCGCACCGATTCCCAATTTGCACTTGGTCTCCGGTAGCAGATCGATCGCGGAGAACATCTCCTTCTGAGAGTAATCATCGACCATCGCCTGATCCGTGCAGTAACCGTTCCACAAAGGTCTCCGCTCTCCATTTTTCACACGTCAAGTCTAGTGTCAACGGAGCTTCTATTGTTCATTGCGGGATGTCCGTAGAAGTGGAAACCCTGGTGTAAGGGATGGTGTGAACGAATCGGCATAAAAAAGGCCACCTGAAACTTTATGGCACACCACTTTTCTCTCGATTCTGTCAGTGAGTCGTTCGCCCAGGACATCTACACCGCCGTCCTCATCACTTCGCGAGCTTAAACTTTGCCGCTATCTTTCCTTAGCTAACCATCCACTTTTTCAACCTCGTTCATTTCAGAAGGAACGACCATGAGGTTCCTCCACCTCCTCCTAGCCCTGGTGCTTCTTTCGGCCGCCTATGCCTCCCCTGTAAGTATCAATGTCCTAAGCAGCTAGTAACCATGTATATCTCCAGACTGCCAGACGGGTGCCTCGCCACGAGATCACCTTGGAGGAATTCCTGAAGACGAACTTCGACTGGCTCAGCGAGGAGCAGCAGAACAGCCTTAGCGCTATGTACAAGCGAGGAATGTCGTTCTATGAGCTCCAGTCAGAGATCGTCGGTTTCTTCTTCAAGGAAAGCAAGGAGGTCCAAGAGAAGGTGAAGGAGGAGCTCGGAGAGGGATGCATCCAGGCGATCATGGACTTGGCTGGCAAGAAGAAGGGCAATAAGTTTGTGGAACTAATATTGAGCGCGGAGAGCGTGGACGAGTTAGTGCTGAAGCTGGAGGACCTGACTATTGACACTCCCAAGAAGCACAAGGTTTGGGGCGATATCTACGTTCCCATCTGCAAGAAGCTGTACGCCGGGGCCCTTGTTAAGAAGGAAGGTAAGTGCTGGAAGCTACCGTAAGAAGCAGCTAATGCATCTCCTTTCAGAAGTGGCTGTGTTCACTAACGAGCAGATGAAGGAACACGACGGTTCGGATCTGTCGAAGCCCATCTACTTGGCGGTCCTTGGACGCGTCTACGACGTCACCAACGGCAAGAGATTCTACGCGCCGGGCGGTCGGTACCACCTCCTTGCCGGAAAGGACTGTTCCCGAGCCCTCGCCAAGATGAGCTTGGAGGACGAGGACCTCAATGAAGTCGTTGAAGACCTCGACGAGCAGTCAGTCCTGGCCAGCGCGGGCTGGACCTCGTTCTACGACACCAAGTACACGTTCCTCGGAGTCCTCAAGGGCATCTACTACAACGAAGATGGCACGATGACCGATACACTGGTCAAGGTGAGTGTTCCCCTCCCCTTCGGCACTGATCTTATTCTTCTTTGCAGATCAACGAGCGCATCGAGAAGGAAAAGGCAAAGACGGGCCCTATCGTTATCCAGTTTTAACGCGGTCATCCACATGTTGCAGAAAATTAAGCGAAACCGCCTACTTAAAGCGTCTAGATCAGTCTATGCGTTCAAATAAATTGTGCGAGTAAATAAGGCGGTGAAATAAATGAAATAAAACTCTTCTTCGGGTCGATCAGCTCAGCTTCCTGAGCGCTTCTTGTGCATTGTTTTTGGCCTCTACATCTGGGTTTTGGTTGTGAACAGTAAACGTTGACAATTTTGTCTCCCTTGTGGTACTGTTTTCTGTGTTTGTATTCCCACGGAGGGAATTCGTCGTAATTGCAATCTACCGGGAAGCAATTCAAAAGAAGACCAAGCTGGAATTAAGGAATTAATCTTCAAGGGCTATAGCATCGTCACGTCGAGCATGATAAGGAGCACAGACTGAAGTAGCACCTGGAGCAGCACTTCAAGTACCTTTCCGAGAAGAAAAAAGGCAAACCGATGAAGGAAAGAGGAGCTAGTCAGCTAGGGTATGCTGCCCAGATGAGCTTTCCAGGTGTTTATTGCAGGATTTCTTTCTTTTCCGGTGGGAAACTTTATCGCAGGTATCATCAGAGCTGTTGCCAACCATTGACAATCCGAAGTATGGTGCAATGAGAAGGAATGCAACGACATAAGGCACGGTCACCTTAAAAGCCTTAGCCTTTTTCCTCGGCACTACATAGTGGCGCTTATTCATCCCCCTGGAGTGATTAATCCTTTTTTTGTGTCTTCAAAGGACAGAGCCGATGTCAATCTTAGAGCGGAAGACCGAACGTACAAGTGGGGCATAGGAAAGTGGCGAGGCCCGGCCCACTAGTTGTGAGTGGACCGACAGTATTGTCCCAAGTTTATAAATCGATAAAGATCCCGCGAAAAGTCGTAATTATGTTCGGATCGCACAGCAGCGAAGAATAAATGGAACCTCCAACAGGATTGAGCCACTGAACATGGGGTTAAACAGAGATTGGGTGAAGGCCACCCTGTTTATCTTCTGGGGCAAAAGTTTATTCATCGAACAGGCCCAGTATCTATCCCATGTACTTCGCAAACAACTAATTCTGTATCTAGCACCGAGGTGACTCATTGGATTGTCCCTGCAATGACTCATTTCCTTCCCCTTTCTCAGCCCCATGCGCTGTAATGTTTTTAAATATATAAAGCTCTTATCGGAGCCGAATAAACTCACTGTGGGGTCACAGAGAACTCTTTGAATTTAGTGCAGCCTTTTACTAACCTACAGTACCAAAGGAAATTCACATTATGTTCAACTTAAATGGCTAATGACGGCCTCTTAAAGAAGCAGCACCAAATATGATCGTTTTGTTGAGCGCTGACTCGTTTCGGTCGCCCAGTTGTGAGTGGTAAGATTTGCTACCTCCGAAACATGGCGTAGCAAGAGGGAGTTCGGCCACTGTAGGGCTTATTATTAAGGTTTATTATTAGTTTTGTCGGCACTAGTGAAGATTTAGCTTCCCTTTGTTCGTTTCACCGACCTCATCGGTCCTCCCTTTGAAGTGGAATTCCCTTTGTCTTCAAATATCAAAGATGACCCGTGGTGCGAACAAAGATGACCATGGTGCGTCAAACGTGGTACGAACTCCACCTGTGCACCTGTGGAGCCATGCTGGGTAAGTGTCGAGGTCAGCAAAGTGTGAGCCTTTTTTGCCGCGAATACTGTGAGTGACCAACAGTTTTGACCTTGTGAATCGATAATGAAAGCAGACGCTACTGAGCTTCTGTTCTGGCAAACATAGAATCCTAGATCTCTGGATTCCATTGGAGGCTGGAAAACTGAAAGCTTAGCATCCAGCATGTGGCACTCCTGACAGAATTCAACAGCTCAGAAATTCAGCTGGTTTTCTCTTTTTGAGGGGCATATTTTCCTGTCGTCATTGTTGAATTCCTTATTGTTGGTTTCCCACGTTTCTTTTTTGAAGTGAAATATCATGCAAATGCACACTTGGTCGCACCCAACGCATACTTGGTTCCCAGTGGCCTGATCCGGCCGATCGCGGAGAGCTGATCATCGATCGTCGCCTTATCCGTGCAATTACCATTCCATAACGGTCTCCGCCCTCCAATATTCACAGGTCAACCTTCTTTGTCAACGGAGTCCCATTGTCCATGGGGGGATGTCCGTGGAAGTGGTAACCCTGCTGTGAAAATATAGCCATAAAAGGGCAACCAAAATTCTGAGGGCTACTACTCTTCTCTGGATGCTGTCCGTGAGACGTTCGCCCTGGTCTTCTGCACCACTGTCCCGCCCACCTGCATCTAGCCCTGGTGCTTCTCTGGGCCACCTATGCGGACGCGACGCAAAGTGAAGGATGAGATGACCTTTCGATCTCCAGATGGTCCGGATCCTCTTCAAGGTAACTCTTGCGCCCCCTTCCCCCTTCCAGAGCCTTATGTTCTCCTTTGCAGGTCAGCGCATCAGGAAGGAAGTCTTTAGGCCCAGTCGTTCTACAATTTCGCCGCGATGAAGATGGCACCCTTGAGCACCATCGATGACCACGACCACATTCTGGAGCACTACCACAAGCATCTATATTGTCGCTGGGATCTATATGGCGCTGACCGCCTCCTCGTGGATTTAGCTATTCTAAACCGTGGCGTTCTTTTGTGCGTATACCGATAACCGCGGGGCTGTTTCTCAGCTTTGACTTCAACCTTGTCCTTTTCAGGAATTGCCATGAAGGCCTTCCTCTTTCTTGTAGCCCTGGCGCTACTTTCGACCGCCTTCGCGATACCTGTAAGTGCCTATCCTGTGGAAAGCAGCCTTCACACACATGGACCAGTTTCTAACCATGTACTGTTCTAGTCCACCAACCGCATACGCCGCCACGATGGAAAGCACACCGAGGAGCATGGCCTGGAGCACTTCATCAAGGAGCACCTCCAGTGGCTGAGCGAAGAGCAGCAGGCTGAGCTGCGCACCATGAAGGAGGAAGGCGCTGAGCGCGTGGAGCTGATGAAGAAGGTGGTCGAGTTCTTCGATCAAGCCAAAGGAGAGGCCAAGAAGCAGGGAGCGCTGGAGCTGCAGCGCATTTGCCGTGAGGCCATGACCGCCGTCATTGGAGAGGAGAACGTCCTGAAGCTGAAGGAGATGAAGGAGAGCGGCGCCAGCTTCGAGGAGCTTCAACAGAAGCTGTCGGAGATGTTCGCCGAAGCGCCGGACAGCAAGGAGAAGGAACACGCTCTGCTCTTCCAGGTAGCACACTTTATTTAAGGCACATTTAAGGCTACCTTCTTTTAGGAGAGCTGCAAAACCGCCTTTGCATACTCAAAGCGCTCGCGCCGAAACGTTTATGCGGGATATGCGTCCGGTGAAGCCTTCAACGTAGCGTCTAAGGACTATGACGCGGCACAACATGCTTGGCTCGCGAGCGTGTTACAGACGAGCACGCCTACGACCTATGGTCAAGGATATGAGTCAGCGTGGACCTGGGGCATGCTGACCACGGGCATGGCTTCACCTTATGGAATGGGACAACAGACGCAGCAGATGTGCAACGTCTTCAACTTCAACACACCCGTACAGCAACAAGCAGTGGTCCCTCAAGTATGGCCGCAGCAAACAGGCCAGTACCCAATGGCTCCCCAAGTCATGCAGTACCCTATGGCTCCCCAAGTCATGCAGTACCCAATGGCTCCCCAAGGCATGCAGTACCCTATGGCTCCCCAAGTCATGCAGTACCCAATGGCTCCCCAAGGCATGCAGTACCCTATGGCTCCCCAAGGCATGCAGTATCCCGGATGGCCGTATCAAATGGGTCAACAAGGATGGCCTTATCAAATGGGTCAACAAGGATGGCCGTATCAAATGAGTCAACAAGGATGGCCGTATCAAATGGGTCAACAAGGATGGCCGAATCCAATGGGTCAAGTGGTCACTCCTGGGGGATCTCCTGCGCCAGCTCCACTGCCGGGCCATGGAGCTCCGGGACACCAGGGTCCTTTATCTCTGGGCATGTGTGGATCGCAAGTTTTTGCTCCGCAGCAGCTGCAGCAATACAACGGCGCTAACCCTGGAGCACCCATGTACTTGGCGGTCTTGGGACGCGTCTACGATGTCACCCTACAGCCATTGTACGCCCCTGGCGGTCGCTACCACCTCCTCGTCGGAAAAGACTGTTCCCGATCTCTTGCAAAAATGAGCATGGAACCACAAGACCTCACTGATTATATCGATGACCTTGGCTACGATCTGTTAAAGCGCCTTAAGGAGTGGGTAGCCTTTTTCCAAGGGAAGTACCAGTGCGTCGGAACCGTCCAGGGCGCCTTCTACAGCAATGGCGGCGTGTCTCCGAAAGTGATGCAGGTTAGCTTTTCAAGTTCTCTTCGATCCTGATGTTTTTCCTTTACAGGTCCTTAATACAGTATGATCAAGCTTCCGAGAGTATCGTAACTGCCTTTCAAACGCGGGGTGTCCTTCTTAATACTGAATACCTAACATACGGATGTGTCTCTTGCATTTTTCGAATAAATAACATGCATGTTTTTTCCACATTTTGGTCAAACAAAGAACACCCAGCAGCAATTTGTCTTTCATTTCATATAACAGCAACCAACGAAACAGCAAAAAGCCAAAACAGCTAACCTCTTGTCATATTATTTTTGTTTTCTCGGGTTATGTGACACCAATTCACAGACACATTCCCCTGCCATCCAGATACGGAATTGCTCCATGACTAAGAGGAACCTTTTGACGTTTTTCCCATACGTTCTCAAAATTAAACGTAAGTGACACCGCCACTGTAGGTTCAAAGCACAGTTGTAAAACAACGAGCATATTTATTGTGGGCATAAGAAAAGTCAATACTGTTATGGCGACATACTCATTGGATTTACACAAAGGCAGTGAGAGAACGAAAGCAAGGAACAGCAGGCAGGGTCAGACGATTTTTGGCATTAGAGAACGACGAGAAGCAATGAATCGCTTTATCGTGATTCACGCAACATTTTGCCATTGCTGAAGACATGTAGAAACAGGGCCTAAGGGAGTGAGCGTGGCGGAGATGAAGGGTGTCGGCTTCGTCCTTCTCGTCGTGGCCGTCATCGCCTTGGATGTTGACATCGAAATCCAAAGCTTGTCGGACAGAATCCCGGGCCAAGAACTCCATCCCTGTGCCGACTTTTCCAATGCTGTTTGTAATAACAGAACGTCGGTGGTCTCGCAGATGAGACGTGAGTTCCAAGAGCAGCTTCTGTGGGCGTTCAAAGACTACAAGCCCGATGATGTAACGCAGGAGCTTCACAACGCATTGATGGTATGTGAAAATGCAAATGGAAAAACGTAACCAGCTTATTTTCGCACTATTAGAACTGATTTAACAGTAATTGATTTAGAAGGAAGGAGGAACATTCGTAGCCACTCAACAGAATTCGACTGCTGAGTTCAATGTAGGTCTAAAGTAGGTCCGAGCACACTGTACTGTCGTCCTTTAGATTCTCACATTCCAAAATGCGGCACTGTTCACCGGCTACACAAACCTCCTTATAACTGCGGAACTTCTAAAAGTCGACCCGAACCTCGTTCACAACTACGACCTAGTCGGAAAACTGAGAACAATCGCTGCGGACGTCCTTGAGCAAATCCAGCTTGATGTCGAGGTAACCAGTGAACGTGCATCCCTCTCATAGTGTCTTTGCTTAGGAGATCGACTGGTTGAGCAGACGCTCGAAGAAGAAGCTAAAGCGCCTCCACACGATCGATGATTTTGTTTTCGGACCTCCTGAAACTTTTCTCAATATATCGATGGTGGAGTTGAAATTGCGTTTCTACCAGGAATACCTTCGAAAGCAACCAGGATTTGGACAGTCAAGCGGAAATCAGTATGACCCTCTTCCTTCCAAAAGGGGCGCGCGGTTCGTAAGAGAAAACGGCAATCGGTATACTGGAGCATTTTCAGATTCAGTCTACATATGGAATCTCTGGAAGGTGACGCCACCTACTACACGATGTTGTTGATGGATGCTGACAGGGAATTTAAGTTGAAGTATGGGCACGCACTCGGACAGTTTTTCCCGCCCAATGTACATCGCGGGTATTCTTTATTCGCTATGAATGCAGTAAACAATGCCGGAAACCAATTGGTAAGATTTCCACTAAAGAGAGCAGCTAATCCGTAAGTTCAGCTTTTCGGGATGCCATGGATTTACGGATTTGATGGAAAATGGAAGAAGTTGCCCCTTGACTATGTATATGGCAGCATTGGTTTCTTCATTGGACATGAAGCATTTCACTCCTACGGCCCGAACTGGATCAAGTCAAACGATCTTGCATACGTTCTTCTACACTCAAAACAGTTTCGAAAGGCCAGGAAGTGCCTGTCTGCCTATTATTCCACCTTCGTGGGTCCGATCCCCTTCAAGCCGAACGGCGCTTTAAAAGCAACTGAAGGCTTTGCCGACATTCAGTCCGCTCGACTCATCACTCGACTGGTGAAGCGCATGGCTCATGAGCGGAAGGCCGAAGTGGAAAAGGCGTTGCGACTTGCTTTTGTTGGAATGGCTGAAAATTTCTGCGAGTCCTACCTGAATCAGCGGGACGATGTAGAAGCGCAGATGAGCAGCATTATGGTTGATGCTCATCCCCGCACGACGATCAGAGCGAACGCCATCGTCCGTCAGATCTCCGACTTCAGCGACGTTTTCCGCTGCGAACCCCATGAAGAGCTGTACCACGATCCGAAGAAGGCTTGTGAGGCTTTCCCAAGACGTCGAGGTTGAAGGAATTCTGATGATTGTTTGTAGCCTTTATGAAGGCAGATAAATGTCGTCCGTCCGATTATGGCTCATGAAATTTACGCAAATACAAGAAAAGGGCGAGCTGAGGGAAGTAGACAACAGGAAGCAAGGACAGATAACTTTTGTGGTTCCTCTGAAATGCCCCCCATGTCCCTTCCTTTGATAGTCCAGTTCCTATGAAATGGCCAAACGCGGGTCATAAGGATCAGCCCTTATAGACTACTATCGTAACGTTTGAGTGGCTTAAAACTAAACGCCGCCGATCGATCGATTGCGTCAAACGGGTGACTCAGAAGCCGATTGAAAGGAAATGATTGCGCTGATTTCGGTGCTGCAGTCCTTTGAGTGCTTGCGCTAGTGGAGACTGTTATTTGGAAAAGAAGATGTATGCTGGGATATGAAGTTTGTAAGATGAAGGAACATAAGAACTGAAACTTCAGAATTTATCCTGGAAAATCAAATCAAATTTGTATAGAAGATCTGCCCAGAAGCTCTTGTTCCAAAGTTAGAAACTCTGTCATGGACTGCAAAATTAATTAAATATTAAAATTTGAACATCTGCCCAGAGTTAGCAGGTAAAGTTCGAAATTCAAATTCTAGTCAGAATGGGTCAATAGAATGAGGTTTTTCCCTTTGCAGATGCATACTACCGATACTTTGGATTGAGTTTGTTGCATAGTTGTGTATGCATTCTGCTGTGACTCATTCTTCTTGATCAGAGGCTATAAAGAGAAACCGGGTTTTTCATGTTTTTTTTCATTTCATGGGTTTTTCATCTCACTGTCTTTAGAATTCAGCGTTCTTTAAAGGCAGAAAAGAACGGTGACCAGTTGATCGGATCGGAGGCTTTGAAATTAAACCGCATTTTCCGTGTTCCTCGCGAACCTTTTACTTTTACAGAGTCAAGTCCCTATTGCGTGCCTACTTCAGTCGCGATCCATCCACTCCGCTCCACCGGAAACCAGAGTTCTTCGCACATGTGAGGTGGGTATCCAACGACGGTCTTAGCTATGAAGTAGTTAATTTGTCCATATGTATGTAAATAAATCTCTGGAAATAAGGTTCACTTATTTGACCCTGGTTGAGAGGTTGAAGGGCACCTACAAGTGGCACCCATGTCGACCCAATCTTTAGGAAAATTTCGAGACATGCGGGTTCTGTAAATCTGCAATTATGCAATCCTGTAGAAGAAGGGTGGCTTCTGCCCTTGTATTTGATGCCAGCCGATGACACCTCTGTTCATAGGAAAAAACTTTGGCCCGTGACACCTGATTACGGTAGGTCGACTCTCTAGCCACAGGTCTGCATTTTGGCCCATCTTCTACAGTGTCTAGACATTTATTTGTCAGTTCCAAAAGTTCATACATCCTCTGCCTCGGCCTTACCGAATCGCGAGTGAAACGGATGACTCAGAAGCCGATCCCACTCAGGACTCAGAATGCTCACGATAATTTCGTTGCTGCGATGCTTTGAGTGCTTACGCTAATGGAGATTGTTATTTGGAAGGGAAGACCCACATTAAAGCTGCTAGAGTAAGCAATTTATAAGATAAAAGAGCGAAAGCCGATCATTGAGAACTGAAAACTTAAAATTTACCTTCGAAAATCAAATCAAAGAACGTAAAACAAAAGATTGAAAGTAGTGGGATTCGCGGCGCAAGAGATGTGCGTTCCGAAGAAGTGTGGTGAAAGAGCCTTAGGTTCCGAGCTCCAGTCCAATCGCCATCATGTGAGTCATCCCGATCTCGGCCTTGCCAGTCATCGCCGCCGTTTCCCAAAGCATCAACCAGCGCCCTCACCGAAAGGACGCTCTCACTGTAGTGCAACGCTGGCAACAAACTGGTAAAGTTTCGAATGAAGAGTTAAAGACGAGCTACTCCTTTTGTTTAGGTTATCAGCATGCCGTTTATCTATGGATTTGACACAACTTTTTCTCTGGAGTACATCTTCGGCACTATCGGCTACGTCATCGGGCACGAGCTCTTTTATTCCTATGGAATCGACGTGATGTGGCCGAAAAGGCCGAGCAATGTCTTGTCGACTACTATCGCAGCTTTGAAGGAGCGCTCTGCGCTAAACACTAGAAGGAACGATCAAATGAAGAAACTGGTAAGATTTCCAATGGAAACTTCAAGAAAGACTAATCAATTTGTTCAGGTTATCGGTCTGCCGTTTATTTATGGGTACGATAGAGCAGATTCCCCGTATAGCATATACGCGGGTCTAGGCTTCCTTATCGCAATAGTTCATTCATATGGAGATAAATGGATCAATACTCACAACCTCGACTATATTGTGGACAACTGTCTCTAAAAGAACATGCGAGAACCTGCTAAGCAATGGCCATCTTCCGTTCGTGAGCGAAATGGGAATCGGTACAATATAGTATTTTCAGATTTAATCGACGTCCGATAACTATGGACGTCATGTACAATGAAATGAAACGATGGTACAGATGAAGTTGCAATTCTTCCAAAACTACTTGAAAAACCATCCTCAGTTCGGAATAGACTTTCGTGACTTTCGGAAAAGGATTGGCCACCTTCCATCCAGAAAGGGCGCTGGGTTTGTGAGAAAAAATAGAAATAGGTACACCAGAGAATTTTCAGATTTAGTTCTCGGCCTAATCCAATCCTCACGTACAACGGGATGTTGCTGAAAGAAGCCGAAAACGCGTTCCAGCTCAAGTATGGATGGCCTTTTGGACAGGATGCTTCGTCCTATAGCGACGAATATTTGCTCTTCGCTCTCGATGCTAGGAACTGTTGTGGTGCGGTCCATACAGACACCAAGAAGTACACCCCCGACGTCTTCCCGATCCCGACAGTGTCTACCTTGCGCCTATACATACTCCGTGATTGTATGTATGTTCATTCTTGTACTTGTCGTGCTGACTAGTAAACGTTTACTGCTCTTTACGTTGCCACTGCATCTCAACAGGAACTATCTAGGGTTACGTGAAAAAAAAGGTCCCGGTGATCGCCAAATACAAAGGGCCACAGTTAAACCTAAGGCGTTTACTGGGCCAACTACAACAATAATACGAATAGAGTGTAAGACAAGTCTGCCCGGGCAGAGTACAACAACAACAATGATCCTGTCGAACCAAATTGAGACGTCCATTTGCAGCCGGTCAGACGAGACATCTAGGGACAGTAGAGACTTCTCGTCGTGTTGGGACCGCATGTCGGTTTATATGATGGTGATGAGCTTCTGAAAGTTGTACGGCCGTGGGACAACCTAAAGGTTATGATTTGACGTACGACGTGGCCTGACGCCAGGACACGCTGTACGATGACTATGCAAATGTTTTGGGGGCTTTTCCAAGTCGTAAGTAAGGTTTAAGGTCTTATGATAAAAGTTGTTAACCTTTATGAATGCAGATAAATATCTTGTACCCCATCAGATTATGGCTCATGCAATGATTTCGGTGCTTCGGTGCTTTTGTCCTTCTACAGAGAGCATTTCATTAAGATATGCAGAAGGCACAGCTGGGAAATATGTTTTCCGAAGCAGTGCGAAGCGTTGTTCTTGCGGCCAAGCAATAATATTTGGCTAGTCTCAACAGCCCTCTGCAGAGGATGAAGGAGGAACTCAGCGCTTTAGAAATAACACGAAATGCGATATAGCTAACAAGCAAGCAGATCTGAGTCTTTTCAAGCATCTCAGCTGCTCGGTTTATTTAAATTTATCATGGAACCCCACCCCAAGCAGGAAAGCGTCAGCTATTCTATATTGAACCTGCTTGATATGGCTGATCTCCTCCGTCGTGTGCAACAGAAAAATATCAAATCCTCTCAACTCTTTCCCACCAATCGAGTCCTTCTTCCCTTTTCCCACCCTTAGCACTCTCACCTCAAATCCACTTCCCTTTCACTTCTGTTTACCCGTTCGCCCTTCCTATCGTGATTAAAGTACCCCATCCGTTGATCAGCCGTAAATCCGCCGAACTTTGTTTTTGCTTTGCACGCGACTGACACTCGACTCAAAAACCCATCAATAACGAGGATTGTCGCGACGGTCAGTTGCTGGGTTCAGTCCGTCTTGACGGTCGGGTCGGGACGAAATGCGACCCCTCGGCCTCCGACGTCACGCGGTACTCCACTCGTCGGGCAGCCGCCGGGGAACGAGGAAAAGCGCGCTTTGTGTAATCTTCACATGAGGCGGCCGCGATCCTCACCAAGGCCGCGGCTGTCGATCGCTGCGACGAGCTGCTTGACTCCTTCAGCCTGTATCCTGGACAGATTCTGTTTTGACTGGCTTTGCGGACTTTTTTGGATGTGATTGTACGTGATACGTGAGAGTATGGGGGGGGGGGTCGATTTAAAATTGTTAAGTTTTAGATGTTTGCCTTTTGTTAGTGTTTCAAAGAGGCGTGGAAAAGTGGTTCCACTGGATCACTGGACCCTATGCATATTTTGTTTTCATTAATAATTGCTAAATTTTTGGATAAGATACAGCCAATAGCTATATATTTCAATTGTAATCAGGAAAGTAAAAAAAGTGATTTTAGCTGTTGGCTATACTCTGAGCGCTGTACTGGTTTGTCCAGAGCGTACAAACCTGTTTTTTTACTTACAACCAGCGCTCAAAATAAGTCTCCGAACTTTTTTTTTTCTAATTTTCACGATTTGTGAAGTCCCTTGTAACAGCGAACCAGAGTGATTGCAATCGAATTTTATTGATCTTCTGAGCTTGTTTTTGTTTTTAACTGAAGTCGCTGTGGGACGCTTGCTACGTTGCAGCTTCCCGGGAAATGAACATCCCTGTCTTTGCTCAGTCCTCTTGGTTGTGTTAAGCTCCTTTGTTTTGATCAATAAACTGAAAATGAGCCAAATGCCTTCAGCTGTCAAGGTCAATGCTCCGAGAGAACAGAGCAGCTTATGCCAATAGTATTAATTTTATTGCTTCTTCTTTTGCGTTTCTCCTCTCGCGCCATCATCTGTAAAGACCCTGCAATCTGAAATCCCGATACATATGTACGCTCACAGCATTCAGGTAATTAACCCTCAGCGAGGTCATCTCTCTCCGACATGGTCAAAAGCCTGTTTGACCTGTGCCTAACGGCGGTCTGCCAGCACCAGCTCAATGATTACCTCTCCTTCATGCCGGCACGATGCAAGCAGGGTCTTCTAGAGTTCTTCGCCTCTCACGATCAGGTTAGTAGTCTTACAACGTAGGCGACCAACAAACTACCGTATTTAATATTGTTTTTCTTGAACAAGAGACTCAAAAGTTGTGGTTTTAATAGCGTTGTTGACTTTGGCCTTGAGGTTGGGGGAGCATCAGAACTTGGCCTTAGGCTTGACTGATTTTATTGGCGTTATTGGTTTCAAATCTTACTTACAATTAGTTCCCAGGCAAGCATTAGGGCTTCGGCTTTGCTGCAGCTTTGGCTTATCAGAACCTGTACGCTGGCTGCTAGCTTCGGCCTAATAGTAAGCTACCTATCGAATATCGGTTTTCGGTTTTTTTGAGACACTCGATTTGAACGAGGTGATTCATCTCTGAATCACTTTAGGCGTTTTGTAATAAAACTTTGGTGATTCATCGACATATCAACCTATAAATCTTGAAAGAAAACGGTATAATAACATGGAAACCCTAACCCCTTCATATTGGAGCCTTCTAAATCTAGAATTCCATGAATTTAGCTCCGCCTGTCGGACTGCATCCGCCTGGTAACCATGCCTCGCTTTGGGACAAACCTCAGCCGACTCTACTTCTACCTGAGCGACGACCTCGACGACGACATCCTCATGGCACTCACCGAGTTCAACAAGAACCTCGAACAGATCTCGATCATCGAGTGTCCGAAGGTCACTGACAGAGTGCGTTCCCTCAGTGTTGTAGTCCTTGGTAAGACAAGTCCTTCCAGGGCATTCAAGCGGTGACTGACGGTCAGAGGAAACTGAAGAAGCTCGTCCTACGGCTCATGCCAAACCTCACATCCCAGGCGCTCATCAACGTCAAAGCAGATCACTTGATCAGCGTTGACCTCAGCTGTTGCTCCAAGGTACTTCTTGCCTTAGATGTCCCTCTAGATTAAGACCATTGTTTGATCTTTCCTACTTTAGATCACCAGCGACGGCATCTTCCACCTGGTCTTCGCCAACCCCACCATCCGCTGCCTCTACCTGAACCACTGCAGAGGCCTTGGAGACCAGGCCCTCTACGACGTGGCCCACTGCCTTGGAGAGACCCTGAACGTCCTCGAAGTCGACTACTTGCGCAACCTAGAAGACCCTATCAACACGATCTGCAACCTCAGCCAACACTGTCCCAACATCCGGCAACTCTCCCTTATCAAGATGTTCAACTTCGAGAAGGAGGACGCGGAAGTGCCCTCGGCCCTCCGCATCTCCGGCGTGAACCTGAAGGACGTCGACCTGTGCGGGAACTACTTCTTCCAACTGCCGCTTCTTCCACAGACCATCCACACCATTCGGCTATCGGTTTGTGGCGACGAAGACGTGAACGATCTCATCAACAGACTGGGCGAGCAGCCCCACTTGGTCAGCATCCATCTCCACATCTCATGTTTGGAGGATAACAACGTGAGTTCCAGAGAATACCGTAGTTCTTACGAGGGAGCCTATAGAACTGCCATCCCCCTCTTCAGATTCGGGCGACACTTACACGCCAAGTGTCGTCAGAATCTGAGGGGGGCAGTTCTAAAGGCTTCCTCGTTAGACCCTTGCATAGGCTATAGTAGTGGATACTGAGACCTATCAGGAGTCTACTTGACCCCTCTACCCATATCATCGCATTGCAGGGCGCCGTCGAACAAGCCAACATGTTCCTGTGCACCTTCCTTCCCTTCATGGGTGCAAAGGTCACCAAACTCCACGTAAGCACCATCACCAGCTTCTCGTAAAGACGCCGACATCTTCAGATCGCGCTTCCTCGGCTCGTGGACACCGCCTTCTCGCTCATCACCTCCTGCACGCCGAACCTCTCGCACCTCTCCATCGACGTCAAGCACATCAGCAATCTCCTACTTCATCGCTACTTCTCCGGAGGCCCGAAGGCACCCGGACACCGTCTCCGCTCCCTTCGCCTCTGTCGCGTCAGGATCTCCTACAGGGCGATGTTTGCTATCGCTAGAGGAGGCAAATCTCTCGTGGTAGGACCCAGGGCTATATAAGCCTTTTGACGGGATCTTTATTGGGACGGCAGAAATCGTGCCAGGACCTATTATAGTCAATACCAGTAAGAAAACTTCTGACAAGAACGATGCATCTGTCTATTCGGGAAAATCGTGTCAGGACCCATAAACCCTTCCTACTTACCGTCGCTCTTACAAATTAAAACTTTAGTAGTAAAGTCAAGCCCATAGTAGCGCATTTCCTATTCAGAACAATCGTTCCAGGACCCCAAAACTCCCAATTCAAAAGCATGTGATTCTAATATAAAGAGGACTTGGGCGTTCTTCTCAGGAACTTCTCCGCTACAAGTCATTAGTCATCGCAAATCTTCTTCCTTCCCTCACATGACCGTCCCGTGCCTACAGCGTTATTTTCGTTCAGGATCTCGAGACGTCGCACATGTCGGGCGTGGACGACCGCTTCCTGAGTCTCCTGGCGGACAACTGTCGCCATCTCCGCACTGTCAACTTCAACGGGTGCAAGTGGGTCAGCGACAAAGGTTTGGCGGCACTAGCCAAACGTTGTCGCCTCAAGGAAGTGAGAATCCGCGCGACCGCCTGTACCGACCAGAGCATCTACTCGCTGGCGCAGTTCTGTCCCGAGATGGAGTGGATCTCGCACGCCGACTTCAGCGGAAGACCCAAGTTCAGCGATGAGGCGCTGCAGCACCTCAGAGATTCTTGTGTAAAGCGTGTGATCTGCTGACCAAAGGAATGGTTGTCACTTAATCTATTTGGGTTCATTTATTTGTTCGTTACGATAAATGACAAAATCACATTGAGTTGAAAGGGAACATGAACGGGGCAGGCGTAATTATAGTGGGAACATTCAGCGGACCTAGAGGAGAACGTATACTTCGAGTACAAGATGTACAAAAAACTTTGAGTACAGAAAACAAGAACATCGATTAGATTGAAAATTGGAGGCAAAGAAGCTTAGTATCCAGTTTAACACCACGATATGTTAGTTCTACAGGATACTTGCACGGAATTTTGCTGGTCGCTCACAGCCACTTGAAATAACAGCTAACCCTTTTTGGTAATTACTTCTTCACCCATATTTGTGGTCACTGGGCATGCGTAGGCCTTCTATGCTACATATTATACTACATAAAAGAACTTCCTTTAGAAGCAGCCGCTAAAAACTTCGCACGCACCCGTGTGTATTCCTGCAGGAATTTCACTTGTTCGCTTCCTTGGTATTTGTCGTATGATGTAGTCGTCCTTTCCTGCTCGCCGATGATTATTCACTCCGGGTGTGTTCATGACCTTGGGAGTTAAACATTGATACTCACGCTCTTGACGGCTCAGCACGGGAAAGAAACGAAAGGGGCTACAATGCACAACGCGGGGTACTTCTCATCTTTGACCTGCAAACGACGATTCTCCCAGGCGAACTTATTCCCCCACGTTAGTTCCACTACACGTATCTTTCTGACTATTAAGAGCTGGAATTCTCTGAAGAGCAGAAGAAGAGAAACAGGACATCTACAGAGAATTCCCATTATCTAGCTAGACTTCTTGGGCTAGTCATCGTATTATCGTATTCACCACCCCCTCCCCTCCCCCCCAGTACATTACTTCCACTACACGTCTCTTTGTGTCCCATCATCTGCAGAGCTGCAAGTCTCTGTAGTGCAAAAGAAGACAGCACATGTGCAGAGCATTACCCTTCATTTACAGAAGTTCCTGGGTTAGCCATATATCCGGCTACTTACTTTTACCCTTTCGTAGCAGTAGTTTAGAATTGTGCTACACGTAGCGCACTACTTGTTTTTTATTTGAACTTACTTGTAACATATATTTTAATTTATTGTGTTGTACTTTAAAGCGTCATGTACTTACAACCGGAAATACGGAACAAGAAGAAGTGTAACCGTCGTAATAGGGTGGAGGTACAATAACAATTATCGGCCGTGAAGTTGACTTGAGGATCGGGGGAACACGGAACTCGGGATTCTCGAAATGCAATTAGCAGTTTTTTTCAATTAGCAGTCAAAGAAAGCATGCCACACTCCAACAGAAGTCCGAGAGAAACAGAATCCCTCGCTGGACCAGTTCCAAGTTGAGTTCCATGCAAAAGGACACGGAACTCAGAACTTGGGGATGTTCCTCACGCGTTTCCTCAAATGGAGTGGCACTGTGCCTTGGATGAAAACGCTTTCATGTCGCGGGATACTCATAAGTGTCTATTTTCTACCATCTACTACATATTCCTACGTATGTGGCTATGTGTACTTCACGCTGTGTGTTGTAGCTGGCAAGTTAGATTACCGTATTGTTGTTAGCATACGAATAACCAGAAAGCCATTTTTATTGTCTTCTGTAACAATTGAAGTAGCAATATTTCATTAAGTAGATCAACAAGAAGGTAGCGACTAGAAATGCAACCGGAACAGAAAAAAACGGAACCGGTTGCATCCCTAGTAGCCACCTTAGCAGAATCTTAGGTGAAGAACATAGCTTCTGTGTCGTATTTCATCTCCGACTTCCGAAGGTCTCGGATTTCAGCTTTGTTTCACTGAGCCGATAAGAACCAGGCAGATGGCGACGTTAGCATAGTTTCATGTATCTCAAAACCACGAACTCCTATACTGCCCTCTGACCATGGACAAACTCTTTTTGCAGAACACCACCAGGAAGGCTTTGCGATAGTCGCTGAAGGAGAACAGAACAGCGAAGGTAGCGATGAAGAGGCGGGCCTTAAAGTGTGACTAATCCGCATGGGTCCATGTTGTGAAGCCTACCGTAAGCAATGTGTTGTAGTACTCTGTTTTCACTGTGCATATCTGGTTATAGACTACGGTATAAGGTGGAATAAACGCAGTGAAGATGTCGGTACATAAGGTGCTCACTGAAACGGAGTGTCTTCTTGGAATAGTGGGCGAGAACTTGCCCATTAGGAAGAGGCTGGGCGGGGTGACATAGAGAAGGATGGCGAGCAGCTGCTTCTGTTGACGGACTGTGTCGTCGCGGGTGACTTGAGTCATCAGCTTCTGTTGC
The DNA here is from genome assembly GCA_016648015.1 of Steinernema khuongi. Lineage (NCBI taxonomy): Eukaryota > Metazoa > Nematoda > Chromadorea > Rhabditida > Steinernematidae > Steinernema > Steinernema khuongi. Next base: position 5,908 of record JADLIF010002243.1, on the reverse strand, counting down.
TTCCGGAAGACGCATATGGCTCTGATGCACTGAATCGAGATAACAAATAGCATTTGTCAGTTCTATGAAAAGGCGTAGATCACAAGAAAGCCCAGAAAACATGTACTTATCCTGTGGACACCTTGTAATGGTATTCACCTGGCTAGTAAGTTGATTATCTTATTAACTTCAGCTAAACGAAAGTGAACAGCTGAACTCAAAACACAGTAAAGGCGGCTGTGGACAGTATTTGACATGTTTTTGTTCAGAGTAGGTGGTTGCGGATGCGGACAAGTAGGCGAACATTTGTGGTCAAACGAGCTAGAATCACATGGGCGAAACAAAACATGGGAGTCAGTTATTTGTAGAAAAATCCCCACAATCGCTGAGAAGCCTCAATACAAGCTCAAGTTGGTCAGTAGAATTGCGCACTACCTTCTTGTGTTCGGTAGCTCTTTAAATTACACACATGCCCTTTCATGTGTATGTATCTTTCCCTTTATATTTACACCAAAAATGTGGCTGCCGGTTGTAAACAACGTTCTCTTGGAGCACGTCTACCTACAAATGATGTTTGACTCTTGGACACCTTATACATATAGATTGTGAAGTGCGCGTTGGCGCACTGTGTCACGGGTTGTGGTTACAATAAAAGTTGGGACCCTGAGAAAGCAAAGATCTAGTGAACCGTATGTAGGTGATAATCGGGTCATGCTTTTAGTCGGAGCTGCAGAAGTAGAGGCTTCAATTCTGATTACCCTTAACTCTCATCCCTAATGTCACAAACTTAAATAGGCTGCTTACCACAATGTAGAAAGCAACGAAGGAGACAAAAGTGGACCATTCGAAGATCGCTTCCCAGTAGTCAGTCCAATCCACAGTTATCTTCTCCATGCCGTCTCCCAGGAAAACGATCTCCGCCTGATTCGGAGAAACGGTGGAAATGTAGGCACATGCTACAGCAAGGATGTGTGCTGCCGCGAAAGATGCGTGCATCCTCCTGCAGTCGTTTCTTGCATCCCCGTCACTATTAGAGTTAAAGCTACCTTTGGGTGAACAGAGGTATAAGCAGTGGCTTTGCAAACGATATGTAGGTGACCAGAACAAGCACCACAGCTATGACTCGGTAGTCGTAGCTGCAGAAGTAGAGGAAAAAGTCGGTCAGGTCCTGGAGAAAGTTACTCCTCGTTTCCCTAAACAGTATTTTAAGGGTTTAACTCCCATTGAACCCTACGTGGTCAGCTTCATACTGTCCCCGTAGCCAGCAAAGCGCATAGCGCAAGCTACGGTAGCGTAAATGGCGAAAAAGAGACTGGGGACGGACATGTGCAGAGCGTAGGTCCGCACCAAAGAAGATCGCACATGGCGGAAGGACAGGTAGATGACGAAGAGCTCGGCCAACAGATGTGGAATCGGGAATATACTGGAGAGGACGTCGTCTGCCGAGAGGCCACTCATGATTGAGGCTGTCCTGTGGAATACACTTCCACAGTAGCTCGAAGTTTCAAGTACTCAGCGTGTTTCTCACGAGCCCCCCACTTGGCGCGAGTACATTCACCGCCCAGTGTACTCAAAAGCAACTCGGTAATGAGGTCGAGGTAAACCCCACGTAGATGGAAAAATGAATTAGAATTTGAGCGACACTCCTACATTTTTAAGACTCGCGCGACCGTAGAGATCATAAAGCGCTCAGTGCCAGGTGGCCACCAGAGTTCCTTGAGCTCTGCAGATAGGAGAATACTGGAAAACCAGCTGGAGCTGACTTATTAAGTGCGTAAACTAGGCTTCTTTTTCTGATGAATTGTCGGGTCCATTCGTGTTAAAAAGTTAGTTGTTGGGTGGAGATCATGCTGGTAGTGGTCACAACAGGTTCATGGAATCACACGACCACAGTACATGTTTGATGTTTTCATGAGACAGTCCGAAAAAGGTCTAAAGCCAGCAAGAAGAGGATCTCCATCACCCCGGTTCTACGGCTTCAGCAAGGTCCCCGTCTGCCAAAAGGGAAGATGTCGCCCACAGCCCGACAGTTCAACCCAAAGCGATTGGGTCATAGCAAATCTAAACAGAAGTACATGCTTCATCAGCTCAGAACAAACAGATTAAAAAGATGTAATTTAAAGGTCTAGACACATACTTAGGACAGGGACAGTGGTCACAACACATTTATGGGATCGTACGATGACAGGACATGTTTGGCGTGTCCTTAGAAAAGTTCCGGCCATACATATATAGAAAAATTATACCGAATTTATACGATTTCTACTCAAGTTCTGCAATTACGTTTGCAGGTTCCATATGTTTAGGAATTGTGGACCAAAACGTGCCATTGTGTCAATGCAGCCGATTCCGTTTCCGGTTTTTTTCTGTTCCGGTTGCATAGGAAGTTGATGATGACGAGCTGTCACTAACAAGAAGCACTCAATATGCATGTAAAAAAACTGTACAATTTGCTGTTTCTTTGTCACGGTGAACGGTGGACATGAACAATAATGAATAGGACCATTATATTGCACTAACTCATTGATTTTTACCCTTTCGGTTTCCGGTTCCGGCCTCCCGTTTTTTTCCATTCCGGTTGCATCCCTAGTGAGAATGATAATCATTTGGATGGGGATCGCTTACAACTATGAACACAGTGCTCCTGTCCGTCAAAAGTGTACGCTACCCCCTCGTCATCAATATAAACCAGCCAGAATAATAAGTCTTCCCCTGAATGAGAAAAACGACTGACATGGTGTTAGAGAACGTGGAAAAACGTATTTTTTATCGTATCCGAGTTTCTTCTGTTTTGAAAGTAATGTAACTCCTGTAATTGCGTTTGCAATTTCCACTTGCCTAATATGACCGAAAAACAAATAAGACACGGCGAGTTCCTTGTCAAAGAACTTTAAATGCGATAAAAAGACGACGTGCGTTCTCGTCATATGAATTACATATCATTACGGTAACTTCACTATGTGATTTGTGCAAGGTGACATATATGCTTCGAAAACATATGCCGGATGGTTTTTTCCCTGACGTACATGTACACCTGGACGTATTGTGCCGGAAAAAAACAGTGGAGTGATTTCATAGAATGAGAGAGCGGTAAAGGACTAAAATTCGAAGACCAACTTTTGCACAAAACTGAAGGTCCTGTGTCGGAGTGAATCATGCCCATCTGAAACTATACTGCCATATTACACGTGTTAAAACACATTTCCATCAAAAGGGCTCTGGAAGTCAGTTATCTTCTATTGGATTGTTGCTACTTTTGCTTTGCCCTATTTTCGCGCTGTTAGCGATTGAAGAAAAATCAAAACGGTGGTTCTGTAGCTTTCCTTTCTGGAGACTTGCGATCACCTCTTGCTTTCGTGGCTACTGCTATTTTACAAGTGGTTTTATCGTCTTTTATCGAAGTGGTTTGAAGCGGTCTTTCAATAATCATATTAAGAAGGTTCGTGAAAGGCTCAACTGTGCAGCAAATCACAGCTGACAACCACACACCAACCAAAGAAGTGGGAAGAGATCGCCTGGAGATACAACTGGCAGCGAAGAAAATACTCAAATTTTGACATTTTTGCCACTTGCTTGTAAACGACAACATGGTGGCTACAACGCAACGCGACGTTGGAGATTCGGGAACTCAATCCACCTCAGCAGCCAGGAAAGAAAAATAAAAGAGCCTTTCGACCTCTCCGCTTCCTTCCGCCCAATGGATCTCCACTTAATATTGGTCCCGATGTGTACATGATTTATGGTTAGGAATGTATATAGTACATTCTACTAATAACATTTAATTTCAATTGAAGTTATAAGACCAATCGGAAAGTGCGATAACGCAAGCAGACATTCCTGTAGACCACAATGTGCATACTTAATGACATTGCGTACAGATTGTGCATTAACAACCATTCTACCGACGACGTACGGCAATACGAAAAACATGGCAAGATTTATGTTCCGCCTAACGACTCTCGGTTTTAATGAGCACTTCCTTCAGATTAGGCCATAGTTGGGGCCTATTTCCCGTCTATTTGCCGTGAAAAAAAAACTTTTACCCGAGGCCCTCCAAGCTGGAATGCTGTAATGAAAAGGCTTTGCCTTGAAGGTTGCCATCGCTACCGTTGTTGGTAAAAACATCCCAATGCAAAAACATCCCAGGTAAAAACATCCCAGTGTAAAAACATCCCAGGTAAAAAGATCCCAAGGTAAAAACATCCCAGGTAAAAACATCCCAGGTAAAAACATCCCAGGCAAAAACATCCCAGGTGAAAACAAGAACACGTTTAATAACTAACTCAACAAAAATGCATACGTAATTAGATTCCAAACAACAAGCACAAACAGCCTCATTCTTACAGCAGCACCTATTCAAGTTTGTCGTGCAAACCGCGGACTTCTTCTCACAGTTCTCGATTCCGACGCCGTTGCACTTCGCGCATTTCCAGATGCCGATGTAGTTGCACTTCGCGCATTTCCAGATGCCGATGTAGTTGCACTTCGCGCATTTCCAGATGCCGATGTAGTTGCACTTTGCACATTTCCAGATTCCGAGGTAGTTGCACTTCGCGCATTTCCAGATCCCGATGCCTGTGGTTCATCTTCCTCTTCGACCACTTCATCGATTTCGAACATATGTTCTTGTGACGTACGGGCGTCACCGGGTGCTTGCAGAGACGTTATAACTTTTCTGGAGCAATTGAATGCTTGGTGACAGTACCGAAGCACAACCTCAATTGAGACATTTTGGACTCCAACCAATAACAAATGTCGTTCAAGTTCGTGTTTCGCCTTGATTATGCGTTCTTCGGCCCGTGAGCTGTTGACAAGGCGTTGTTTGGGTTGTTCACTTCTCAAGAACAGTTTGTCGCCTTGGATACCTTGTGAGTTTAGTTCTTCCCGAATGACCTTTAAGAACAGGCCCAACTGAGGGTGCTGGGAATTGAATAAAGCCCGCAGTTGGTTGTGCCAGCCTTCGGCGTGATTGGTGGTCCGGGGACCATCGTTTTCGAACTGCTCCCATGTTGCACGATGGCGGAACCAATAATTGAGATAAGACTTAAAGCGGTCTATCTGATGTTGGTGTTCTCGGTCCTGCGGTATGTTCGCTTCAAAATAAGGACGAAGTCTTCCGTCGAACACGGCTCGTGGCAACATTGCGCTTCCGACGAAAAGGCGCACCCACCGACAAAAACCGTCATTGTCCGAACTAGTGTACAAATTGTACAAACCGAGCTCCTTCACTTTGTCCATGATATTCTTTGTAAAATGGAAGTAGCATGTAGTGTTCTGACTTTCCGGGAACACTGCATGGCAAGCGTTCATCGCGGCTATTTCCATGTCGAAATGAAAGCGCTTTGGAACGCCAATGTCCCCAAATTCTTGAACCAGCGCCTCGCGGACTTTGGTGAAGAACCTCTGATACGTATCTCGCGAGGTGGATGCCAGTAGCGCTACCACGGCCACTACAGCTTCCGACCGTTCTGGTAGGTTCTAAAGGGAGGATTACTGGCTTTTTTATCAATGGATTATTTTATTAGTAGTCTGATGAATGGTTTATTTTTTATTGATAGCTTAATAGCGATGTAAACTATTCTATGAGACGCCTGATAGTTGGAGCAAACTGATCCCGGATCGAATTGATTTGCTGTTGCTGTAATTGCTGAGCCAACGTTTGCCAACCGCGACACAAAATATAAACTAGGAACGGCTCAATTTGATCCGGGATCAGATCAGCAATTTCACTTCAAGTTATCCTGTTTATAGTTCGACTATGAACAGGCTCACTAGGGAATGGTCCCAAGTGACCTTGGCGGATCGAGGCAAACGGGAGTGGATATTATGTAATTTGTGGTGCTGATCACAGCGCACATAGCCGCATTTGCCAGTTCTCCAAATTTTTTAATTCAAAATTCGAATTTTTGAACAAAAAAATTCGTATTTT
>JADLIF010002242.1:0-50448 GCA_016648015.1 Steinernema khuongi | reverse complement strand
AACTTGATGTCCGTCATTCGGACAATCAGATTACTTCCTTAAATCGATTTGTTATGACAAAGCCGAGCATTAGTAACGTAGCCAGTGACGAAACCGTTATTAATATAATGTATTCGACGCCTAAAACGATTCATCAGCATCCGGATCCGAAACTTGCGCTTCGAACAGCGTATCTCGGTCTTTCCTGCCTTTGGTATCGGTACCTAAAATTGGTATTAACTGAGTCCACGAGTTGTGCTTTAAATAGAGGCATTTTATGCTGGATATAGTCCTCTCCTTTGGGTGATTGTCGATTCCTAAAACGGTCCATCCACATCCGGAAGTTACAGATGAAATACCAGAGAGAAGCAACAAAAGAAGAGCCATAAATTGGGGCTTAAGAGGTGCTTGAGCGAGCGTATGCCTCGCAGTTCTCTGTTACCGGGATTTGGACCCTGGTCTTCTCCTATTTAATCTTTAGATTCTCACGCTTTGTCCGAGTTTCCATTCTCATCACAAAGACCCAAAACTGCCACTTCCAATTGCTTGGTCTGTATCTTCAAAACCTTCAGAACCCTCACCTCCCTTCCACCCTCAAGCCTAGGCTCCCGGAAGTGACCTTTCGAGTTCCAAACTCTGCACAGAGGGGGATCTTCCGGGCGGTTCCCGGACTTGCGGGCTTCGGTGTTTCCGGGGCTAATTGAGTGGAAGTCGTTCCGGTGGGTGCGGAGCGTCTGCAATCTGCATAATCCACTCGAAAGTCCGCGGCGAGAACCCTCCCAAGCGCCTTTTTGCAAACGGCGTGGGATCCCGAAAATAGGAGTTGGCGCTCCGATCGTTGATTCCCGCTCGGCCATTTCCCAAATTGGTTCCTCCCGCTGCAACTACCGCTTCCGCGGACGATGCACTTGTGATCCACGAGGACAAATGGAAGTAGCAGACTGGTTGAGGGTTCTCCGGTCCACTTCCTCGAAAGTGCTCCTGCTCTGTTGTCACCAGTGTGCACTTTGTTTTGGGGGCGGCCTGCTGACGCCGGGCTTCTGGGAACGGGGGGTCGCCGCCTGCGGCATCGATCGCGCGCGACATCGCGCGGCGAGTTTCTTGAAACATCGTCGTCGTCCTGCGCGGGCAGCACGTGGACTCTCGCTGCGTGGACTGCGACGTCGTTCTTTAGGCGCCGCGGCCGCCGCCCGACAAGACCGCCGGAGACCGCCGAGGGGCGGGCGGAACGAAAAACAAGCATCGTCGTCGCAGTCGCGGTCGCAAAACACACACATACACACGCAAAGCGCGCCGCCGCGTCGCCGTGTACTCTCGCTCGCTGCCAGCCGCCCCGCGCCACCAAGACCCGAGGAGAGTCGAGCGACCACAAAAACATCGACGACGACGACGACGACGTTGTTTTCGACGTGTGCCCGGATTCCGTGTTGTTGTTTGCGGCGGTCGACCTTCGAAGATTGTTTGTGTAGTCCGTGTGTTGTCCTCGCCAAGTTCGGCTGTACTATGCCAAAGTGCCGGAGACGGCGCTTTCGAGCCCTGGGCACGTTTTAGGCAGTCCCGGAGCGCCTAGAGGGCGTGCGGAGGCCCCAGGCTCGAAGTCGAAGCCCAAACACAATGTTTCATCGGTTCCGCTTTTACAATTGTTTGACGAGTGCGCGCGTCATTTTTATTTGTTTCTCCGCATTTTGCGCCCCTTTCCAGCGCGGCTTTCCCTGCTTGACTCACGCCGCTCTCGCTGTGCCTCTTACCGTACTTCCGGATGACTATTCTCTGGTCGGATTTGGCCGAGTCCCACTCCTTGAAGGATGGCATCGAAGGGAGGGACGAAGCCTCTGTGGATTCGATTTTGGACTTTCTCTTTCAGGATAGGATAAGAAGAGAGCTGGAACGAAAATCGAACCGAAATTGGGCTTTTCCGGATTCGATTTGGGTCGATTCGTGGCTTCATCTTTTTGGACACCTTTTTTGAGGGCGTTGGCATAGGATTCTGGGTTTCCTCTCGGTCATGTCCCTTCAGAATAGCCTCAAATAGAAGCTCAGAATAAAGCTTAAATATCTGACGAGATTCCAAAGTTCTTCTGGACACGTATAACCGACCTTTTGAATGCATTTGGGGCAGGATTCTGGAGTCCTTCTGAGTCATACCGCTCCCTTCCACGTAGCTCGAAACTAAGCTCCTTCGGATAGACATTTTGGAACGCCATAAGATTCCGGAGCTCCTCTGGGTCCTTCTTCCCCCTCCCCTTTCAAAGTGCTCCAACGTGGCATTTCGAATCCGCTCGGAATGTATCCTCGTGTTTACCCACGAACTTCGCGCTTATCACCACCACTGGCGCCAGTTTGGAACCGCGAACCAAATTATCGTTTTGTTTCGGTCGAGAGCGCTTATCACATACCTGCGCGCTCCAGGCAAATAGAAAAGTAAAAACGCTGCTCGGCGTCGTACAGCGCGCGTCACACGACGCCACCCTGTTGCGAACTGTTTTTGCTTCCTTCCTGCCCTTACACTTAGGCCCCGCCGCTCAAGACACACTTTCCGCACACACACACACACGCTACCGTAGCCCGGCTGCCAGGCTGACGACAGGCCGACGTGTTCCTGGCGGCTACCGTAACCGCGCGAGCGCCGTCGAGTATAATCCTTGCTCGGTGGTGCTGTTTATTGTTGCATTGCCGGAGGCCGTTTCGCTCTCTTTTTCTTTCTCCTCCGCCACCGCCGCCGCTGTTTGCTTTCGCGTTTGCAGCCACGAAACAGCGAATCGTGGTCGAAGCGCCCGCCCCCGGCTGAACCAAGCTCCATACAGCGCCCAAAATAAGGGCTGAAATAGGCGTGACAGGAGATGGTCGGGGATCCGAGATCCGAAGGTTTCCGCTGTGAAAATCGCCTTTTTGGAGAGTTTGGGTTGATCTGCTGACCTAGGAAAGGAGAAGAAGAAACATGCTGGGGTGTCAGGATAGGAGATCACTCCCTATATGCTTCTTCTGCCCTTCACGTGAGGAGATTTGGTAACCATAGAGAAGGAGAAGATAGCAACAAATGGAGCAGTAAGTCCAAGGTTTACATGGCCAAGAATAGGGTCAAAAGTAAGGTCTACAATGACCAAATCTGCATAGCTTTGAGGAGCAAATCTTGACAAGTTCCTTCCTTTAAGTGAAGACCTTCGGAGACTTAAGGTATAAGAGCGAAATCCAAGAGCCAAAGATAGGCCCTAAAACCCCACAATTCCCTGCTCATCTCTCATTGCCTCTCCTCCTTTCAGGTATCAGGCACTTCCAGTGACTTAAACAGAAAGGTCCATAAAGCGTCCGGCGAGTGAAAGGCGTCGCCTGGGTGGGCCGCGCCGGAATGCAGCTGGGCGGTTCCGGGTACGCTCCGCGACGGCGGCGATCCCCCCGGGCAGAACCGGACTGTCCGAATCGACAATGTGCACTTTTTCGACGCCATTCCTTTTTCGCGGTGCGCTCTGTCGTCACTGTTTTGGCGAACGCGCGCGGATTGTTTCAAGAGTGGCGCTGGGCACCTATTAAACCTATAAATTGGGTCAAAAAGTCTGCGCACGCCCTCCGAGCACTCCTCTCGCGCGCGTCAAAACAAAGAAGCGCTTTGTTCGCGCACCTGCGCTCGGACGCGGCTCCGGTCTTCCAGAACCAGAAATCCAGAAAGGTACGCCGGAGCGCTCCGGCCCTTATCGGCCCCTTCTGCCAGCTCACCGCCCTGAGAATCGTCCCTATTTGATTGTACTTTTGTGATGTTTGAGCGCCGCGCGTTCCGTGTTACTACGTGTTACCCCGGCTGGGTGTCCCGCCACGACGGAAAGGGATCCAGAGAGAGTGCGCGAAAGCGGATGCCCGATTCCAGTTTCCCTTCCGCGCTCGATGTTTCTTCGTGTTTATTTTGGAGCGCGAAGGCGGCGAAGCTGGTGGGAAGCTCGCCGAAAACTGGCTGTGTTTGTTTTCTGCCCTCGCTCGCTCTGCGCTTCGCACTTCAACTTGTTCTCTGCGCGCACCCTTCTCGACGAACCGCACTGCTCTGGGCACTTCCCCCCTTCCAGCCCTGGGGCCCCGCCTTCCGAACACAGCGACGACGAAACGAAAGAAGAAACCGATGTTTGTTTTGAGCACCATCGGGAACCGTACTCTTGAAACGTCGTCGCCCAGTCGCAACCGGCTTATCATCCAGAGCAAAACCGGGGACCGCCACTCGCTTCCTCGTGTTGTTCCGCGCGCGATCCGCGACTCTGTTCCGACGCCACTCGGCGACCGGTCCGATTTCGGAAAGCGCCGGGCGATTATGGTAATTGCTTAGTGCACTACTGTGCTGCTGCTGCGACTACGATGACGCCGGTGGCTGTTTATCTATTTTGGAGTCGAGACTCTCGAGGGTCTGCCGGCTTTCCCGTAGGGATTGGGTACCTACTGACCGTAAGGGTTCTGAAGACCTTGGGATTCTAGCTATGCAGGCTCAGAAGGTTCAACCCTTTGAAAGATACTTCTGTTAGTGGGCCTGTAGGACGAGGTTCAAGTTCTTAAGGCAAATCTCCTTAAGATGGTCGAGAATCGAGGCCGGTTCAGGTTGTCCACGTCCTGGATAAGAGGTTTTCATTCCACTGCTCTCTATTCGACCCTGTATTGCCCGATTGGGTCCTCCTCAGATGGAGATTCTCTTGAGCTTCCCCCTCCTTCCCACAGTCTCCATCTATGACGTCTTTAACTATCCTAACCTGACTACTTGACGGTGACTCAGCCGGTCATTCCCCCGTGCTCCAGACGCGTTCGCCCTTTCCTGCGAACCCCGGTCACATGGCAATTACTTTCAGACTCTCAGGCACTCTGGCGTCCCCTCCTCCTTCGCCTCCGGCAGTCTCCAGCGACCTCCAGCAGCCCTCGCTCCACTCGGTCATGATGGACCGACTTCTGAACGCGCAGGCCCTGACCCCTCCGTCGTGCTCGTCCCCTTGCACATCCGAGGCCCCCGCCTCGCCCCCAGGCACCAACTACGCCGCCACCCCGGCGGATCCCAGCAGCGAGCCCGTCCCGGCCGTGTCCTCCGAGCAGGTCGGCCGGCCCTCGCTCAGCTACAAGGACCTCATCATCGAGGCCATAGAAAGCAGTCCCGAGAAGCGCCTGAAACTGAATGAGATCTACCAGGTACGCGACGACGATGTCCTTTCCATGGGGAAGCGGGCGCAAGTAGACGAAACTCGATAGTCCGCGCCGCGCGCACTTTTTGACACAATTGCGACGCCGCGAGCACCAGGTGACAGCGAGCGATCCTACTTCTGTGTCAGGCTGACAATGAGTGCACTCGTGTGCACTGGAGAGTCGGCGCATCAAATGCACAACATTCGAATTGCAAAGTCAAACGCATTAGAGCGAGTTTTAAGGGGCTGAGTAGATGGTGCTTAGCTCTAGTAGGACCTCTGAGAAAGGTTAGAATCCTGGGCTGGAAGAAATCTTCCATTAGATTGGCGATCTGACCCCTCCCTTTACAGGTGATCCGTCTCCTACACCCATACTACCGCCTGCGTCCGGACCAGTGGGGCTGGCAGAACTCCATCCGGCACAACCTAAGCCTGCACGACTGCTTCGTCAAGCTCCCCCTCAAGCAGACGTCGGCCAGCGGGGTGGTAGGCCACTTCTGGACGGTGGTGCACGACAAGAGCGACAAGCCCAACGTGCGGCGGAGAAGCCGCGCCACCCGAGGCACCTCCCGCTCGGTCAAGAGCCGTGGTGAAGTGCCCAACGAGCCGGTGCCCCTCACGCAACTCGGCCAGCTCCACGCTATGGTGCCCACCTCGAGCCTCCTCACCCCGGCCACCACCATCCCCAACATCGGAAGCACGCCGTCTTCGGATAGCGGACTCGCCTCCGAGGAGAGCTCCGTCTCCAGCAGCCCCACGTCCACCTGCAGCCCATCCGTGGCCGCCACCCTGGCCTCCTCGGGTCCTCGGGAGGGCCTTGAGTCCCCCCTCCACAAGCCCCTGGCCAGCTACTTCCCGCAGCTCACGGCCATGAACTCACTCCTGGCGCCGTCCACCTCCTCCGCGCTCTCAACACCCATCTCCTCTGCGTCAACGACCCCCTCGCTCCTGGACTCGCTCTCCCTGCTTCAGGGGGGCCAGCCCGACGAGAGCTACAAGCAGCAGCTCTACATCCAGCAGCTGATCCAGGCGTGCGTCCAGCAGACCCTCACCAGCACCATGGCCAACCTCGCGGAGTTGACCAACGCCAACGCGGTAAGTAGCTGCGCTAAACTGGACCCCTTCTTATGGCCTTTTCCTTTCAGCAGGGCCTGAATCCCCTCATGCTGCTCCAAGCGTCTCTCAAGAACCCACAGGTCTCGCCGCTGTCCCTCTTCGCGAACCAAACCGTGGCAGCCCTAGCAGCCGCTCAGCTCCAGCAGCTAACTTCTCCAGTCATAGCGGCGGCCCTAGCCAATCTGACGGCGAACCCGCTGGCCGCTCTCTCAGGGACCCCGCCGGCGGCGACACTCCCGACGGCACCCCTAGAAGGCCCCGCGGCCTCGACGTCGCCCAACGGCCTCCAGCTTCCTGTGGTCAAGTCGGAGCCGAGCGACCCGGCCATGAGGCTGTTCTAAGCCCCCTAGAGCCCCGATTTCTATTCCGTTCCTCAATGTGATCTCCAGTCGATTCGTCGTTTCCTCCTTCTGTCCTCCTCCTATCTCCTCCCGCCCTCCAGCCGATGTCAAGATGTCAACCTCCCGCCACACATACTCCTCTCCAGTCACGCTACCGTACCCCCGCCCCCAGCCAGTAGTCTATCCGTCAACCGCTATCGTACCCTTTTCGGGGCAAGACCCCGGGCCAATACGTGTAACCCCGAACTCTCGATGCGCCTTAAGCGCCCGCCCCAGAAATGCGCTGACCCCCGCCCCTTCCGGTTGCCCCGCATCCTTACCGGTGAACCCCCTAGACGTCTATTCCCTAGCAAGTGTCTCCACTCTCTGTCTCGACGCTTCTCGAAGCCGAGCGCTCTGCCGATTCCTTCCTTTCCTTTGTTGTTGTATGCCGTCGTTGGTTTCCTTCCGAACAAAAAATAATAACGAAACAACATATCTTCATCAGGCAGACCACGTGTGGGACAGATCGGAGCTTTGTCGAGTCTTCACAAGGGTTCCTAGAATCGTTAGTGATCTGCATCGAGTTATCACTGAACGACAACCAGTCTTCGTCAGGCTGCTCGGGAACATATATTCCGACCTCTTGATTCAGAAGCCGATGACGTTGTGGCAACTAATGACAAGCTGTGTCTTGGATTCTAAAACTACTTGTGAAGCAGCATTTATTGGAATGTAATAGCGCCTTCCCTGAAGCAGAACTGGTTGAATTAGGCGTTATTTTCGGCACATATGTATGGGCGTTCTAGAATCTGGCTACCGTAAGACATGAAGAACATTGGCCCTTGTAGAGTGCGAAAAAAACAATCCCCGTTAGGCTGCTTTGGATTACATCTTCCGGAATAGGATGATCCGAAGCCAAAAACCGATTCCAGTTCCCCTTAACATTAAGTTCCATCACAGGAAATGTCCGTTAATCACGTCGTGAAGCAGTGACTGAAGAAGGTGGGAGTCGTTGTGGGAATTTGCGTTCTATGTGCCACTTTTTTGCTAAAGAAGTGAATGTGAGCGCGTGGTTAAACGTTCGCACTTCTACATCTCAGGATAGTCATAAAGATTGGACATAAAGATCAGGCGTCTTCCAGTGACCCTAAGGAGCGGTCCTGCTGTGAGGTAATGTGAGATTGTCATCTCCTCCACAAATGAGATATCGCGCGATATCCAATGGAACCCCGAATAAATTACCAAGTAGGCTCTTTGTGGCTGAAAAACCGATGATTGATGACAATGAGCCTAAGGTAACCTACTTTCTCAACTTGTTAGGCATTGTCACCAATTATAGCACCACCTGTTAATACCTGGGCTGCTTCAACGACGTTTCACCTACGGGCTTACCTGTACTTTCAGTAGAACAAGAGCTTTGTATCGCCACATTTACCGATAATACATATTATGGGGTATTTATATGCACATTCCTAAGTAGGTACTTAACTATAAAGTTTCAGCTGGATCCGAGGGTGACAGTTCGTAAGGTTCCCTTGTTTGTCCACCGCAGAAGCATCTCTTGTGATAAGGACGGTAAGGACTCTGTCACAAATACACAACAGACCATTCGCCTCCGAAAACAACTTTTTAGGCTCCGCAAATATGATAAAAATCCCCCCCCTCTGTGCCGCTTTGTTCCCTTTGTTATGATTTGATTTTTCCTCGACGCAGATCACATGTGTTTCCGCTCGGAGTGTCGCCGTTATCGTCGTCGCGACAGGAGTTCGCCGGAGTCTCGTCTTGTCGCCACAGAAAAACCAATCCGTAGGGAAGAGAGCGAAGCCGAGGACGCAGATAAGCCACGAACGCAACTACGGAGCACTCACGCGGTGGAAAGCACTCCCGAGCACAAAGAGGCCGATGGGTATTATTAGAGTCTTTAGCCGGCGTTAATCTTTGGCCCATCTACTTGTGATCGGAATGTCGGCACACGTCACCTTGTAACCTTGGAAACAGATGAGTCCAATCCAGTGTGCCACATCACCGAGGCTGTCACTACAAGTGACTCATGTGTTGTAGGGCACTTTGATGCCTATCCCAATCTGTAGTTTTGAGACCAGCTACTTGGCTCGTTAAACTTCAGAAGTCCATGTTTAGCTTCTGGGACTAAACTTTATAGAAACAAACGAGAAACGTGGTAGGTGTCACAAAGTAGTGGAAAGCGTGGTGGGAACCCGAGTTTTCTATGACCTTTGCATAAAACTTAAGGAAAGCTTTTTATATCGGTGTTTTTATACTTTTCTAATACTGGTCCATCTAGAGCTTCGTGTAATTGTGCTTTGCCTTCAAATAACGGCCATACCATACAGCTAACCTGCTTAGAATAAGAGTGCATCTAGTGTAGCAACCACAGAGCAGAAGTGCTCATGTGAAGGTAAAGTACTTCTCGAAAACGTAGTGTATTAGAGGAGGTGGTAATCGTGAGTTTTGGAATGTCGCAATAGTGGTGGGAACTGGAATGTGCCCTTTGCCTGAAGCAGGAGAAGCACAAGTGTCCGCATATTCCTTGTATCCTACAGGGGGGTCAAGATACGGTGTCTCTACATTGCTGGAAATGAGTCACAGAATCGCCTGCTACTCCACTGCGCGTTACCGTACTCTTACTTCCCAATCGCCAAAACACTTACACACCCTTCAAATGGACTTCTTCCTCGGGAAAGGTGAGATTTGTTTTCAGTTGAAGCTATGCTTCTGACGACGCCTGCTCCTCTCAGTTCTGCTTAGAGTTACGGCCTGAGCTTCCTCTGGACCTTACCGTACTCTTTCTCCCCATCGTGGACCCTGGACTGGGCACGCTTTTGAAGAGTCCTTGGAGCAACGTCAGAGCGGAATCTCCATAAATTGATGTTAGATTGAAAGACGATAGTATCACATGGGATGTCATTCCTAAGGTGATGTGATTCACAGCACTAGTACGTCTGGATAACGCGGAAACTCGTGTCAGCCGTTTCTCTGACGTGCGTGCTCGCTTGATTTAAATAAATTATTCTTAATGATGACTGTGAATAATAAATGTTCCGTTTAGCAATCGAGATGAATAAATCAGGAGACTTCAGGGGAGTCCTAATCTTTTGCATACCTCCAGGGTGGTCTCAAGCATGTAAGTACTTGAACGGTCATGGATTACGTCTTGCTACGTAACAGCAGTTTCCAGCCATGTACTCTAAGGAACGGTCAATCCGGAGATCTCCACTAAACTGATAAACCGAGATCCAGATTCCAAGTCCAGTGGGCTTCAGGAACTACGACTTCCCAGTGAGACGAATGCAAAAGGGCTAACACGGATTGCTAGAAATGTATCAGAATAACAAGTAACAAGTAACAATGACAACATAACAAAGGCGATCTCAAATCAACAATGCCTCCAAAACAAGAGGGGCATCCCCTCGGCCAACGATACTTTGAAGAAACTTATACCTGTCTTTATAGCAGCATTCTTTGAGTGGTGCGCCGCATACTTCCTAGTCCACCGGGGTGCTTCAGCATCCCCGACCAGATAGATCTCCCAGTCGGGCTTAGTCTTCAAACGCTCTCCTCTGAGGAGTGAAGATTCCAGTTCGGAAATCCTAGTCCTTTCGAAAACCATCATCTCAATCATCACAACAGTGAAATACACGAGATGCACAGGTTCTCCGACCACAGCGCTAAACGCCTTCAGCAAGAACTCGAAGTTCTTCGAGAAACATGGCTTCGCGTTCCTAGAACACTCAAAATACAGTAATACTACGTTGCGTGTCCCTTACCTGTACAGCAATTCCACGTCGCCAATAAAGGGCAAGGGATAGAGTTCTGCCTCGTCAAATGTTTCGCTCTCGGTGGTTCCGTACAGGGAGATGTCACCGATACGCGGATATAGTTGGTAAGAGGCCGATGAAGGAAATAGCGAGCGCCATTTGGATCTCTTCGTTCCGTTATCGCAAGCTGCCTAAAACTACTCCAAGCCATTAAAGACTAGCCATGCTCACTAATTAACTCACGCTATTCTTCACACGTTCCTTGAAAGGCCCATTCGGAACATACTCTTCGAGGTTACGGTAAGTGAGCTGGTGCTCAGAGTAGGACTTGAAGAAAACCTGGACGTTGCTCCTGTCCAGCAGTTCGGTGGCATCATCTCTCCTTGAAATTTCAGTAAGCCAAGATTGGTTCTTAGAGGCAGCATAACGGAGTGGGGCTAAACTGGGACTGTAATCGGGATAAAGAAGGGAGACCCACCGAATACCGCGTCACTGCTGACGAAATCAGTCCGTGCCGCGTCCAGGAAATCGTCTCGGAAATGGTTAAAGAAGGCTCTGTCTCTGGCATAGTTCACATCAACCGATGGAATACATTTTTCAAAAAGAATGTGTTGATTACAACCCCTCCTCCCAAAGCACCACTCTTCGAATTTATCGTCCACAAACGAATCCTCGTCGAGTGTGGGATCATTTTCAGCAGGTGTATATCTAAAACTGACGAGTGAGAAGAAGCCACGGTACAAACTGAGCTTACCCTTTGCTCAGCACGGTCGCTACGGATGTTCCCCTCACGACGTCCATGCGAAGTCTTAATTGAAGCATGTAGCGCGCGATATTGAAGGTATCTCGCCCTTCTCCTTCGTTTCCAAACGAGTACTCACGGACGTCATCGAGTCCGAACATGAGCTTCAACGCGAATAGAATCATGGCCATCGCTTTTGTTTCACTCGATATCCTGGAAATTACAAGAGATCGTTAAGTTATTGTTTCGCGAAAAGGAGGAAGGAGTCGGATCCTTCTTTCCTTCCTTGACTCATCCCTCCCCCAGCATCGAAGGACGGGGCAGCAGAACACATGCATCCTACTCCTTCTAATTAAGCTACTCTCTCGCCTTTGGCAGTCTTGCACAGAAACCCACGGTCGTTCTTTTACGAAGGAACTTACATGAGAGTTTCCAATTTGGCCTTCATGAGTTGATAGTATCGTGGATTGTCGAAGGAAAGGCAGCGGAAGAATGAAACGGATCCATAGGACAGCTGCGCTGCAACCTTCGGCTCTTGTAGATAAGCGGCATAATCACTGGCTTTGAAGGGGAAGATCATGTGACTTCGCTCCTGAGAAACTTCAGGATCACCACCGAGGATTTTGTCGAGAGTGTTCAACTGCTGCATGAAGGAGGATGGCAGATTGAGGTTGTAAACATATCGCGCGAGGATCTAAATCACGAGGGGCACTTTGGGAGACAAGCAAATGCTGCTGACCTGAGTGAAATTAGGCTTGAATACGACTTCTTGGGGCAAATCAACCATCTGAACCAATACGTGAAAGACTTTGAAGGTGTCATAGAGAGGTTGAACCTGGAATACCGTACGATAGCCTTATATCAGATAATCCAAGGTAGCTTACAGCACGGCTGTAACGTTGTCGGACCGTCACATTCACCATTCGATTCCCTTCGCTGACATATTCCATTCCAGTAGCGAAAGTAATCGCATATAATTGGCTCTTGGTAATAGGAAAGCGGCCCTCGCGATACCATCGTGTTATGTCAGATAGGAGAACCCAGGAGACTCCGCTTGTGGCACAGGCCAAGTACAGAATCACCAGTATGAGATCGACGTCTAGAAGCACATTTCCAGAAGCAATGACGGCTTTTTTCGATAGGTTATTTGAGATCATGCTGATGACGTTGACGTCAAACATCACCTAAAAAGATGCTTTAGAGATGTTCATTTTCCTATCTACGTACATCCTCGAGCTCCTCCTCCTCCTCGATCCTCTTCTTCTCTTCTTCATCCTCGGAAAGTTGACTTCCGAAGAACTGGCTCATAGCAGCGTCGGCCGATACTTGATTCGCCTTTAATTTGTCAGCTTTCTTCTTCTCCCGCTTCCTCTTCTTGACCTTGTCATCGTGAGTCTTTCTTTCAGCTCGCATTTCACTTAAACATATGTAAATTCCAGCATAAATAATCCTC
The DNA here is from genome assembly GCA_016648015.1 of Steinernema khuongi. Lineage (NCBI taxonomy): Eukaryota > Metazoa > Nematoda > Chromadorea > Rhabditida > Steinernematidae > Steinernema > Steinernema khuongi. The sequence continues at coordinate 37,918 of JADLIF010002242.1, read as the reverse complement.
GGGGAAAATCTTACGGTATCGTCTTTTTCTGTATTATAGAAAAGCGATCTTCTTCTTTCTCAGCAATCTCTGAATCGCAGAAGGCCGCTCCGGAAAGGCGCAGGTACCTCTGGACAATGTACCTGATCTTTGGCTGAAATCAAGCATCAAAAACTGGAAAAGAAGGATCGCATACAATTATGCACTCGTCGATGTTGAAATCCCGGACCAGAATGTCCCCATAGTAGTGAAGAAGCTTTACAAAGGTTCCAATTCGGTATCCGCATTGCTGGAGATACTTCGGGAAGTCGACTTTGGACTGCGCTCGATCCCTCAAGTAGGCTTCCTTAGTCACGACTACATCTTTCCGCTAAATTTGAAATGACTGAAATAGGCCTAGAAGGCGGACAGGACTTACCTTAGCTCCAGGTGGAGCTCTCCATCCTCCTCCGTCCTTCCGATCTTTGCGGAGCCTAAGGCCTCGGGACATCATCGGGATGGCCTCATTCTCGTCATGTTCGTAGACATGATCCGTCTAAAAGTAGCTATGAGTCTGGGAATCATCGATAAAGTAGAAGTAGCATTCCAGAATGGTCCAAGAAAAGAGCAGAAGGGTCTTAAGACCTTAAGACTCAATTTCGTCACTACGTCCGGAGCCGTTCAAGATGCAGGCTGAAGGAGCATACCTGAGTCCCGCAAGTTCCACAATAGAAGAATCCGTCGACCTCGTTGAAATTCGTCCCACTGCAGACGCCACAGACGTCCATGGCGCGATCTGAAATCGGAGGTGAGCCGGGATTAGAAGGTGAGGAGACATGTACGTTGGCTTCTTCTTCGGCTTTCTCATTCGCTCCACGAGGACGACGGAGGACCAAGAGGCAGTTTTCGAAAATAGTTGGTCCGTCCAGCGGACTCACGCCTCTCGAAGCATCTGACCCGGATGTGTGATAAAGTTCACACGTTCAGATTAAAAGAAGGAGGCATCGCTTGGTCGGTGTTCTTGGCCTCTGTTCTTAGCACAGATCAGAAACCAGTCAGGAAGATTAGACACTGCGGTCACAACGTGGACAATGTCAAGAAAAATATTTATTTACCGGTGTTCCATAGATAAAAATAGTATTAACGGGAGGGAAATGTCGTCAATCATCATTTGGCTTCCTTAAGAGGCTTTAGCTGCTTCTCGATATCCGACGATCGCAGTTCGAGTTCCTGCAATTAGTCATTGGCAGAAGTCCTCTCTATGACCATCTCACCTTGATTTGATCTTGAGTGCGCACCAGTCGGCCATTAAGGTCCTTGCAGACGGCTCCGGCGCGGTCCAGCTCCACTTCGATCTTCTTAACCTCGTTGACGACGGTGACCATTTTCTGACTGGCGAGTTCTTTTTCATCTAAAACAGGCGTTGCGAATACTGCTGTGTGGAATCCCGGATTCAGGGTCTTAAGCCATTCAGAATTCGGTTGGACTCACCCATAGCCTTTCGAACCTTCAGCGTCAGGGCTTTCACGCGGTCAGTGACGGACTCTGCGCTGGAAGACGTGAAATTTGTCGTCGTTGAAAGTGTTGAACAAGTCGATATGGATGAAGATGCAGTCGATCCAGACGATCCGGATGATTCGGAGCTGCTCCAACTGGTCTCGGTGGTTCCACTGCTCCCACTGCTTCCGGACAACGAAGAGTACGAGGAGCGTGTCGACGATTGCGTTGCGGAACAGTTGCTGGAGCTGTTGACGGGCGAGGAGAGACCGTTTCCTACCACCACCTTGGGCTCGGCACCTCTGAAAAGAGATAAAACTTGTGAATACAATTTATCAAGAAGTCGATGTTTTGTATCGCCCACATTCAGGATGGAGCAGTCTTCAAGCTAACGAGCCAAGATAACGACTTACTCAGTGAACACCCGAACACAGTGAAGACCGACGCCCTTCAGAGCCCTTTCGCTGTTCCAAAACTCCTTGCGGTCCTTCTCTTCCTCCTTAGCCTCCATGGCCTGCAGCATAAAGCGGTGCCGCTTGCTGTACTTGTTCACGTCAGTCAGGTCGACGGTGACGACAATGGACTCGGTAGGAGTCAGGAATCCACATGCCGGAGCGACCACGTAGCGTGTCGGAGCATTTGTGCGGACACGCCAGGCAACTCGCTGCTGCGAAGTATTTCTGAAATCTTCAATCTAGGGAATGGAAACAAAGGAAAAACAAACTTGAGGGTCAAGGTGCGCTGGCACGAAGCAGCTTCGAGCGCGTCGAAGGTCAAGAGCACCGGCTTCACGGTAATAAACTGGACTTCCTTACTTGCGCACGAAGAAGGCGGCTTCTGTCCTAAGCTGAGCACCGCGACGAGCGGCCCGTCGGTCGCTGCTGGATCAGAAGCGGGGAGAGACATGCTGACCACACGTGCACCGAACGATCTTCTGGATGGACTGCGAACTGGACAAGCTTCTGTCTGTCAGACAGACTCTGTCTCACCTGATGACGTGGCCTTGCACTTCTACATGAAAGTCAGACGTTGTCTCAGACAGCTTTGCAAGGCTACCAGGTTGCCCATTGAAGGAGATCTCCACGACGAAGAAGGCAATGATTACGGTAGGATACTAACCACGCCTGATCTCCCTGAAAGCGATCGGCCTTCTCGGCACTCTTTGACTGGACAATCTAATAAGACACTGAGGAATTTATCAGTATAAATACAGTCCTGAGATCGCTGAGTCCATTGCTACCCCGTCGTCAGTCGTAGACGACGTCGATCAACGGTACTCCCCCGACGCCCATGGACGACAAGTACGTCATCTTGGTCATGTCGCAGTGCGGCAGGCAGAACTTCGCGTTCCCACAGTCGGGCGTCAGGTCGCACCACTTCTTCTCGCAGCACACGAACGTCCTCCCGCAGTCCTCGTCACGGCGACACTCGTCGTGGATCATGTCTAGAACACGAGGATTCGGGCTACTTCAGGTGTCATGGCAGGCAGACTTACCCCTCGCCCGGTAGAGCTCCACGCGGACTGGCTTCCGTCGACGATTCTCCTCTGTGTACTCCAGGAAGACCTTGGCGTTCTCGGGCATCTGCGGGAAAGGCTTCGGGATGTACTCGTCGGGTCCCTCCATCGGGTGCCACACCCCCGAGGGGCCATTAAATGAAGTTCGTGCCACGGAAGGCGCCGTGGTGGTCGTCGTTGTGGTTGGTCTCAACACCCGTGTCTTGTTCTTCTTCCTGTTCTTCGCGAGGCGCTCCTTCTGAAGCCTCGAGGAGATCGGGAACTCCACAGGGTCCAGAGGAGGTTCACTGAAAAGGAGATTGACTTTACGGTCGGGGTCGTCTACTTACGAGTCATCTTCGTCCGAAGGAGATGGAGTTGTCCTTAACCGGTTCGTCCTCTTGCGAACCTAGCAAAAACAGCGGTTCCCAACAGAAAAATAACGTGAGCCTACGATTTCAGAGAAGTCGGGCACTTCGATCATCTTCGTGAAAGCTTCCGGGTTCTGAGTGGTCGTGGTGGTCGTAGACGGATGTGTCGTAGTAGTAGTGGTACTGGTACTTGAAGTAGTTGTGGTGGTCTCCACAGCTGTCGTTGCGATCAGGTCATAGTCCTCGCCGGGTTCCTGTGAATCGTAGTGGTCGGGTTCCGTCGTTGTGAAGAAGCGGGAACGGGCGCCAAACCTTCAGTGGAGTAGAAAAATAAGCAAACTGGAACGAGCGTTCTTAACCCTCTTCACCTACTTCTTGCCGCTCGGAGGAGGTGAAGGGAACAGTTTGAAGTCGAATTCGTCGCCGGACGGAACACGGACACTGCTCGTCTTCGCGTCGGATGCGTAGTCTTCCTCTTCTCTGCTTTCGCCTTCGATGGGGAAGGACTTCGGAGGCGGGTCATGTTGGAGGGACCGGATCGGTTTGTTAGGGAGATGCCAACAGTCTCCTTGGATGCAGTAGAGGTTCGGCGGACAGTGGTTGTCGTTGTCACAAGGACCTGAAATTGAAGGAAATATAAGGATACATGCACAGATGTAAGGTAGCTTTTCCATAGAGCAAATGGCTGGGACGAGCCAATATTCGGGATGAACCACGAAGACCAGGAAAAGTCACGGACGAAAGTGGTCATTCCCGTGCAGCGCCCCCTTGGATTATCACAGATTCTTTGACATACCGAAGACGTGCTCAACCTCAGTGATAGTCTCCCAATGTGCGACCAAGACCAACGTTCAACCATGCACAGTCCAGCCGTGATCAGTGCGGAGATCGTGATTGTGAAACCAACACAAATGCCAGAGGAGGCGACGATTGACTCACTTCGGACACATTCATTGCTAAGACACAGAAGAATGCAAACGTCATGGCCGTGCAGTGGTATCCACGTCACTGTGAGTGCGACCGTGCTTAGAGTGTGTTCGTCTGAGGTGATCTTTATTAAAACTTCTTCTGTCGGGACCTTCTGACCGTGAGAACATGCAGTCGATACAGTAACCGTGCAATACCGTAACCTTATGTCAGCCCACCACACCTGGCCACTGCAGTCGTTCCATTCTGCTCGGCTTGCTCGACGACCTGCGCGTCCTTCTCAAGTAGGCGCCAATGGTCGTCTGGTGAACTGCTTGGTCGCTGACGTCGTTTCCTAAAGGCGAAAGGTGGCGGGGCCAGTTTCATTGGGCAAAACCTCCTAGATCCTGGAAGTCGGGGTCCACGCGGCAGGCGCCCGACTGGAGCATGTCTTGTAGGTATCCAATGCGGCATTCACAGCGTCCATCGTCGCAGAAGAGTCCCTCTCCGGTACAGTCCGTGTCGTTCGCGCACGCTGAAAGACTTCTTCTTTAAAGCAAGAAGCTTAGGAACCACTTACTGATGGACTTCCAAAGGCACTGGCACCCTTGGCATCCGTTGTCATCGATGAAGATGCCGCAGTTCTTGCCGCACGGCACGGGAGACGGGCATTCGCTCCGCGATTCGCCCTCCTGCACGCCCGCTTCTTCGTTGTCGTATTTCTGCGATGGGCTACGCGGTGTCGGAGTGGAAGTCCCTGGAAGCCCCTGACCAGGGCCTTGGGTCGCTTCTTCCGTAGTCTCCAGAGTCTCCGCGGTGGTTGGAGGTAGACCGTTCCTCGGAGAATGGGTCACTCCGGCGAAGTAGGCCGACTTCTCCACGGGAAGCTCAATTTTCGGAACTCCCTGTTCCGGGACCTTCGGGGAAACGCTTTCATTCGCTTCTTCAGCGATCGTACTGTAGATCTCGGCATCATCTGTTGAGTAGCCAGGCTGCTTGCTCTGACTCGTCTTCTCTACTCCTAGAGCGGGCGCAAACGTCGATGTGACAATCCAGGACTTTTTGGCGGAGCCGCCAATAGTCGATTCTGAAGGAGACGGCGGACTGGGTTCCGTGGTGGATTCTTCTGTCGTTGGAGGCGAAGTTTCGTCCTCTTCCTTCTCGGTATGGTCAAGGGTCGTCGGAGGAACCTTGGTGTAGCCTGTTTTGTATTGCTCGTATCCCGGTGCTTCTGGCTTCGACGAAGGCGGCATCGCTTCAGTGGGCTCACTGGAAGGAGGAATCGAGGGAGGCGCCGCCGGGCTGGAGGAGAAGAGATCCGGGCTTGATTCGCGGAGTTCCTTCTCGAAGTCATCCTCGCTGAACGTCTGAGGAGTAACATCTTCCGCAGCGTCCTTCGAGGATTCCTCGGTGAAAGGGTCGGTCTGGAAAGAAAGGTATTAGAAACCTCTGTGAAATTATAATTGGCTCGTAATTAAATAGGTTTTCAAATAAGAATTCCTACCGTGGCTGTAAATGGATCCGAGTTCTCCTTGTCGCCAGACGGGGGCATAGAAGTGGAGCGCCTAGGAATGATCTATTTAAATGCGTAATTATAAAACCACAAATACCTGAGAATCCGCGCCTTGACGGAGCTGGTCACGCAGATGCTTCGGCACTGGCCTCTGAAGTCACAGAGTCGGCGACAGGTCTCTGAGGGCGCACAATCGGTCTCCTCGGAGCACACTTGAACAGTGCTTGTACGCGACACACAAAGAGGGCACTTACGTTGCACGTCGGCGGCCACCAAGCATCCCAGGAAGAGAAGGGGCGAGACCCAGAGATTCGGACCCATCTGGAACTTACGCGGTGATAGTTGCGCGGAGGGAAAACGAAAGTAATCCACTTTGGTGGGCAGTGCGATGCTCGGAGATCACGAAAGGCAATTAGAAGGACCTCGTAGGATAATTGCGCCGTCCACAGAGAGGAAACTTTATTGCAAAAATAAGGCTCCGGCTGACCCACTTAACTCATCGGCGCGAAGGTCGGCCCTGACGAGTCTTTCCGGTGGTCACGGTAATGGAACATGGTCAAGATGGCGATCGGCTACCGGTTAGGATGATTATAGAGTTCAGAGCGCGGAGAAAGGAACGGAAAGTGAGCTTTCGAAACCATCAAGAGGACTCCAAATTTCATAAACTCCTACCGTAGCGAACAGTCCGAGAAGTGCCTCTTTGCTTCTCCCTCTCGCGCCTCTTATAGAGAGAGGGAGGCGCTGCCCCGAGGCGATCGAGGGCGCCGACTGGTCCCTCGCGGCTAGTGGAACTCCTTCTGAAACGCTCTTCAGAGGATCCGATGAATCGCGGTGTTCGGACAAGTGTTACGTGAGGATAAAAAAACTTCCAAATGTTGCATTTGCGCACAGCGAAATCCGGGATGAAGGGAAGACGTTCTGAACGCAGCCGAAACACCCGTTACCTTTTGAGCGGCACTCAAGCACTTCAGCACCCCCACATCTCAAGTGCCCATGCAGCATTCATTCAAATCATTTATATCAAACGTATAGAGTACTGAGAAGCCGGTACTGCTGCCCTCGAGGGAGTGGATCTGCTCCGTACTGGGCCCAGATGGCGATCACTGCTTCCCGTTTCCATTGACAGGAATCATCGTTGCGAGACGCGCCTCAATTCTCTTCTGAACGGTCCAACAAATGTCTCTAGCCTAGCCCAGTGCCTCCCCCACCTGAATATTTGGGCGCTGCGAGAAGCGCTCATGGAACCGGCGCAGTGCCTCGAAGGAGTCCAGGCAGTGAGGGTCGAGGAGAAGCGCTATGTCCAGCTCTTCCCAGAGGACGTAGTCCACGAAGGAGAGTTTCTTGTCCCCGAGAACGGATGTCCCATCTCCGAACTTCTGCAGAAGCGTCTCGAAGACGGCCCAGGCGCTAGGGTATACGGTATTGATGAACTCTGCCTTCTTCTCCTCAAAGGACAATCAATATAGTGTCTCCCCTGGTGGATGAACCTTGTATTCAGTGTAGATGAGTCGGATGTACTTCTCATGTAGGTCTCGAAGCCCCTCGTAGAAGATGTCCAGATGAAGCTTCTCGTCCTCCGTTGAACCGTAGAGGTTGAGTTTTCTCGCCAAATGGCGCAAGATGGCACCCGTTTGCACGATCTGCTTATCACCTTCGAAAAGGCACGGGATCTGCCCGTAGATCTGAAGACAGTGGATCAAATCATATAGCAACACCAAAACTCACATAGTCCGCCTTCAACTCCTTCCATTCCTCCTCCGAGAGCGTCGAGTCCTCAAACGGAATTCCTTGGTCGAGTAGGAGAAGGCGGATCACTTCAGCTCGTCCTAAATTCCCACCCAGCTCGAGTCGAGGACGCTAGAAACGAGACCTCTGATTCCGAAGTAGACAAGGCGCATCGGCTCCATCGAAAACTCCCAATGAACTGTAGCTTGCTCCCCCACATCATATATAACATGACATTAAAACCATTGGGCTACTTTTTCACACACTTAACAACTAACAATCAGGACCAATAACTGGTTTCAAGGCGGTCGGAGGATTTATGGTCCGTAAAGTCACGGGGTCACTTTAAAGCATCAACTAGGCACTGTAGACAACAAATATATTCACAGCCATTCAGTCATTAATAAACGCACAAATATCACGCGAACAATGAACACGCATAATAATGTGGTAATCTTGTGTATTTTAGGCAACAACGTCAACGAGTTCGGCAGGAAGGGCAGCCTTGGGGTGCTTGCTCTCGAAGTGCTGCTTGTAGGTCTTGGGGTCGGGCATTTGGGCCTAAATAGAGAATTTCATTAGCTGACCACTTAACGCTAAAAACGAACCATGCAGACGGAGCACTTGTGGACGAGAGCCTTCAGAGCCGCAGCCTTCTGGTCGGCGCCCTGGGCCTTCTTGGCATCCTGCTGCTTCTTCAGGTTCTTCTGCTGGGACTGGATCTTCTGGTGACCACGGGCCATTGTGGTAAAACTAACGTCTGAAAAGAGTCGCTGAATTAGCTCTGATGAAGGAATCAGGCTGCTGTTTTGCCTCCAAGGAGCTGGTGCGCGCAGAGCAAAGCTAAGATTTATCACATGCAAAGAGAATAGACAGGAGGATGCGCTCCAAAGAAGGGCGCAACCTGCAGGCACACATCGCATAGATCAAATGGAACGGAAATACAGGTACAGACATGGTTTGCAACCGCGAGACGATCACAAGAGTTGCGACAGTCGCGAAATCATTTATGCCTTCCGTAAACAGTATAAATCAACAAATCCTAGACAGCGTGAAAATAAGGATTTAGACAATTTCGACGGTTGCTCCGACCTTCTCTAAAGCGGCCTTCATCTCTTCTGCCTCTGCTTTTCCCATGTCTTCCTTCACGTTTACTGGTGCGGTTTCAACAAACTTCTTGGCTTGCACCAGGTTCAGATTCGGCATGATGTTGCGGATCTCCTTGATCAGCGCGATCTTCTTGCCATCCGCAAACTTCGTAAGCTTTACTGTAAAGGTCATCTTCTGGGGAATGTCTGCCTCGGCGGCGGCTTCTCCAGCAGCGGCTTAAAATACAATCCACTTAATGCTTTCATTAACAGATTTTCCTACCTGCCGGCTGCGCAGCACCTACGGCCATCATCATTCCTGGTGCCATCATCGGAGTGTCGGCGATGTTCAGCTTCTTCTTCAGGGCGTAGTTAAGGTCCGAGACCTCGAGAAGCGATAGGCTGGCAATGTGGTCGACGATCTCTTGGATCTTAGGCGAGATAACCCTAGGCTCATCGGGGGTGGAGGAGGCCGGTCCTGCGTCCACGGGGCTTTCAGTGGGGGCCGCAGCAGCAGAGAAGCATCGGCGTCCTGCGACACGAGCGACTCCTGCGTACCTAATAGCCGATGAGATCAGCTTCATTCTATCTGCAATTCTTGTAGGACAATCAGCATGGCAAGGGAACCATGAAATTCCACGAGTGGAGCATTTCAAATGATAGAAGAAACTACTCTTGAATGAGCTCAGAATCCATCATTTCTTCTTCGAGACAAGTGAGTTGCCTAAGGTATCGTAGACGGGGGGCATACAAGTCGGGATATGGTAGTAGAGGCATGAACTTTTAGAAAATCATCAAAATACGGGTAGGAAGATTGCCAGAACAAAGGCAACGCCCAAGTAGCAAACAACTCGGTGGGCCAAAAAGCAACATTTTCAGACAAGGAGACGACCCGTAGATCAGCCGAAAGAGACGTTACACACTACGGTATCTCCCAGGATGATCGTTGCGAGACGCCCCACACACATATTCAGGAAGGTGACTGCCTTCTGAAGAGTCCCTCCTCTGTTCACACTTCACTTCGATGCTCTTGCTCCACACATACAGAGGTTAACATCGCAGATCCCCACTTCCACCAGCTCCAAGCCGTCCGCGCACAACCAGTTCCGATCGGTCGCCAGCCACCGATCACTTTCCCACCTTTCTTATCGGACCAAGGGTGTCATTGGTCATTGTTTACCCTCATTGTTTGCCACTTCTCCTGGGCAAAACAAATTCGACGGCCTTATTGTCGGAAACCGCAGCTATAAAACTAAACGGATCAGCTTCGAAGACGCCAGTACTGCGCTCCGAGGAATCGGCCGAGGGGGATTCGGTCGAGTTTCTGGTTTTCGCGTGGCGCCAATCGTGTTCGCCGCGCGATAACCATTGGAACATCGCATTTGCGGCCTCCAGGCAATTGTTGCGCGATCACTGCTGGGCGCATCACGGCGCGGGTGTCTCAAGTGATATGACCTCTTTTTCCTATGTGGTGTGCTGACCATGTAGGGCTCTATGGCATAAACGGACCAATCCTCTGTCTCGCCGGATATTACTCTTACTATCGTCAGAGGGCGGGTATCCCAGTTGGCGACCGCAAACGACGATTCTCAAGGGGTTGGTGGGGGGTTCCCCGCCCGTCTTTATTGTAAACTCCAAGATCAGCCCAATGTAACCGTATCATTTATCTGTGACCAGGCTCAAGAAGCCGATCGTTAAGGGCCTGGCAACTATGTTACGGATGAAAACCGTAGGAGGGTACGGCAGTGGGCGAATCTCATACCTTGTGCAGGCCTTAATCACAAGATTGCAAGCCTTAACAGTTAGACCAAACTGGCCTGGCAACTCCAAAGGGCCGGTCCCATCCGTCGATTTTTAGGCCGACCACAGATCGGTCTTATGACCTCATACTTCAACATGGCCTTATCCATGAGTTGTAAACCTCGAGAAAGCAAACGCATAACGTATCAACATTATGAAAATTATTCGGCATACGGTAATGGACGAGCCTAATTTCTCGCGCAGGCCTTAATAAGTAGGTTACGGGGTCAGGTTGCAAGCCTTAATGAGCAAGTCGGACTTTCTTTTCTTTCCCTTCTCTTAACTTGTTCCCATTCTTACCAGGTTATCCTTCTCAGGGTCCGCCCCGGATGTCCTGTTATATAGTGACCACAAGCAATTAAGAAGCTACTTTCAAAGGGTTTCTGAGGAGTTCAAACCCTTCAAATCGGTCTTAGGTCGGTCATATCTGGAAATCCTTATAGCTCACATCGACATGACTGGCTACAGCGGTATTGGAAGGAGTGTTCGGAGTACGGTAGTGGACAGGCCTACTTTCTCGCACCGGCCTTGATCGCAGGCTACGCGGTCAAGTCGCAAGCCTTAACGACTAGGTCAGCCTTCCCTTCTCTTATCTTGTACATCTATAATCGTTATCTGATGTATCCCTTAACATTATTCTTATAAGGGGCCGACCTTGCTCTTTGCGCCTTCCGCGAATCTCCGCCTTCTGTCCAGTTGCGTTTGGCGAACGGAACACCACGTCATTTCTTTCGTTCCTTCCTCGCCCTTTCTCCTTGTGGTTTGGTAGTTCAATCGTATCAAGCCAAAACAGCGGTGACTCCTTATACGCCCCATTGCCTCTTTAAAGAAGGCTTAAAAGGTAAGGACAAGGCAAAGGGGCCTTTATTTACCTGCGCTTCATCTCCTCGCGCTTCACTTTCTGTTGATTTTTCTATCTATGGCCGAGGTGATTGCGTGGATTCCAGGGCCGTTAAAAGGCCAAGTAGAGTTGTCGTGAATGCATCGCTTCCTTCCATACAAAAGCTCTCATTCGTGTACCTTACAGAGCCAGTGATAACGAGCTCCGACGATGGGTCTCGGTCATAGCCATGTGGACAGCCACGGCCACCACCACGTACAACACAGCGACCCCGCCACGACCCCGGAGAAGTTCTGCACGACTCTCCTGGCCAATGCGAGTTGCGACCTCATGGAGCAGTGCTTTGATCTCTTCAAAGGACATGATACTAACGACCACGTCCTTCATGAGCCCCAGCCGGTGTGGCAAGGTGCGTTTTTATTTAAATCAAGAGAGTGGTTCTTATTTTGACTTCCTTCGATTTCCCCCTACACTACGGTAGCGAGGCAGTTTCATATTGCTTGTTTCAGTATGGACCCTCGGCCTCTTCATGGTGACGATCATCAGTGGCTCCGCAGCCTGCGGTGTCCTCATCCTCCCCTGCCTCTCGCAACGCGTCTACAACAAAGTCCTCACCTTCTTCGTGGCCCTAGGAGTAGGAACCCTCAGTGGAAGTGCCGTCTTTCATTTGCTTCCTGAGGTAGGTTCGCCCCCTTCACTTACACATACTTATCTCAAATCCAGGCATTCCATCTGACCGAAACGGAAGGATACATGTCCAAGGCATGCATGGTCATCGTCGGCATCTACTTATTCTTCCTCGTTGACAAGTTCATTACCATCGTGATTGGTTGCCGAAAGGTATGTGGAGCGTTACGAGTCGTCTGATTATAATATTGAGCAATGTTCAGAAAAACAAGAAGGTAATCGATGTCAATACAGCCCTCCCAGAAGCTCCCTCGCAGGACGTCGAGAAGTCGATGAACCACACTCACAATCATAACCACGGTCACAGCCACGACGGCGGGAGCACTATCGGCTCGGTCGCCTGGTTGGTCATCTTCAGCGATGGCCTGCACAACTTCATCGACGGACTCGGCATCGGAGTAGCCTTCCAGCAGGATATCTGGGTCGGCCTGTCCATCTCCATTGCGGTTCTCTGTGAGGAGTTCCCCCACGAACTCGGAGACGTCGCTATCCTGATCAGCTCCGGAATGAACTACAAACAAGCCCTCGGATACAACCTGTTGTCCGCTGCCACCTGCTACATCGGCTTTGTCTTCGGCGTTGCCATTGGGGACCTCGACCCCGTGTACGCGAGTTTCATCTTCGCCCTAGCCGCAGGAATGTTCTTGTACATATCACTTTGCAGTATGGTAAGTCAGTCAATCACGTTCACGAAACTAAAGTAGCGCCATTTCAGTTGTCCGAGATGAACGAGAAATCCGAGGAAGCGATGAAGAAGAGCACAAGGGCCGGCCTGACGACCCTGGGGCTCCAATGTGCTGGACTCTTCACCGGACTCGCGCTGATGTACTACTTCGGGGTGTACTTCTAAGCCGCGAGGGGCACACGTAAGCGGCATCCGTGGGACGGGCAAAACGGGTGGCTGGAGCCGAAGAGAAGCAAGAGGAACGCGAGGCGGTCGCCCTCATGCTCTCTTGTGGCTTCGAGCCTTTGTTCTATTGTTTGGCCTCGTGCTTCTAATAAACCCATGGCGAACCTGTCTGGAGCTTGCCTGTCTGAAAACATATGTCTAGTCTCGCAAAGCCGTCTGCTTTACAAACCCGTCTGCCTTCTTGTTCCCACTTGCAAGTAGGGCCTACCTCACTTCCGTCTACATGTCTGAAAAGCTGCCAAAGACGGAGTCCAATCTTATGATATTTCTTTTTTGTCACTATTACCCAATTTATAATCTTTCAAGATAGGTTTACAAAAAATAACGGTGCCATACACTCAGAACAATCGCATCATCGATTTGTACGAAACGTAAACGAGACCTGAGATGGCTGCAGGGATCAAGAAGTTGGTCCAAGTGGGACTAAGGATGATGTCCGTCCAAGAGTTTCCACAAGCCGACAGCTTGACCTTGGGGGCTTGTGTGGGGTCGTTGACTTCGGCACCCTGGCATTCTTCTGCTGGCAAGCGTCCGATGACATAGTCGTCGGCCATGGCTCGGGCGTCCGAAGAGTGGCCAACATCGTTGAAACTCTCGGTGGCGTCAGCTCCGGCCTGCTCCACGATGACTTCGTCGCCACCCGGATGCTCCTGCAGGAATTTCGTCAAGTCGTACACCTTGTCGTCCATGATGATCCAGCAGGACTCGGCGGTGTTGTGCTGGGCGACCTCGGCCTTGTTGATGATTCTGAGCTCGGCTGCCATGACTGACGCGTGAACTCCTTGGTCTGAAATGGAGCAACTCTAGAAAGCGTCACAGGAACGCGATAACAACCACAGGACGCGAGCAATGGGAATGAAAGTGAAAGGTCGTCACACGAAGGGTCCGACCTCCAACGACATGGCGATGGCAGGAAGATCGTTGATCTCTGCTCGCAGAAAACGCGCACGAGTGGAGTTAACTACTCTGACGAAATTTTTAGGTCGTAGAAATGTTATACTGTCATGGGGAGCACGGAACGGAAGCCTAATAAAGGGTGAAACCGCTACTTCGACTGGAAGAAAGCCTTAGACCGGCCCGATGGACATAGTTAACACGTAGACAAAAGAAGGAAGACGCTCTTATCAGTCCGGTCGACGGCCGGATCGGAGAGCAAAGGAGTTTCGCCTGTGAAGGAGAAGAAGGTGAGTGGAAGGGCAGAGAAGCCGACCTCAGATTTCTCACTTTCCGGTGACATACCGTATAAGGCGGGAGACATCTCAGGGTGCTCGCAGCAAGGTCGCCTTAAAAAGTTTCCCCAAAAAGGGATCGTTGTTAGGGATCGGAAGAAAAGGCCCAGCGTCGTAAATGAGGTCACAAGCGCAAGCAGTGATGTCCTTAGGCGCGACAGAAGGTCTCTGGGACAACAGCTGACGCGTTTCGCGAAGAGTGGCGACCTTTTTGTCTTCTGTTGAGTTTGAAATTTTTATTTTTCGTGTTTTCTCCTCATTGGAGGAAACAGTCATAAAAACAATCCTTAAATATATATTAAGGGGATTCGGAAGGGACTCTTCTGTTCCAAGAGGTAAAAGTATGTTTTCTCATTGGTCCTTTGGACTGCTACTCCATCATGCAAAACAATCCCTGGAAACGTGATGTGCCAGAATACATTCTGATTGCTAAGGTTCTTTGGTTTCTTCTAGTAAATTTACCTTCCTTCTTGCAAGGTCAAACTTTCAACAATTGAGAGACCGGTTCCGTGGCTTTTCCTCACTGTTGATTTTTTTCTCCACTCCGTCCTTCAAATAAATAGACTCGAGGCGCCAAGCAATAAACCCCTATCAGCAGAAGTAGATCGTAGTCGGCATCAGCTAGGTTCTTCACATACATATGCCACTATTACGCGCAACGAAAAATAGGGGGTATTATCGCCCTTTAGTGGACTTTAGGGCGCCTGTTCCATAATCCAAGGCAAACCCTGCCAGCATGCTGTGTCAACGCTACGTTGTGCTCAAACTACACACCGCCGCACAAAGGAATGACTCCGTTGGGGAGTGCAGCGGAATGACGCCACTCTTCCCCTCGGTCCGCACGTTTACTTTTTGATCGTTCGCTCAACTACTGATGGGAAGGGGCGATCTCTGCTCGTAACGCCTTCTTATAGCGGCTTTTAGATCGGCATCAATTTCGAAAGAGGCCGTTTCGCAACAAGAAGGTCCCTTCAAAAGCCGTGTGTGGCAAGCGATTCACTCGCTCAGTTTTGATCGCTGGGTTCGTTGGCCGCGTCGTTTTCAACTTCGATCGATATCACGTGTCCTCACCGCCACAAGCGTCATTTTCAGAATTATGTCCGCAGTCCAAAAGAGCTACGAAACTCGTGATCCGCTGATCGCCTACTGCTCTAAGGTGAGATTCGTTTTACAGGGTTCAACTCTGTTTTGGGCTATGCACTTAACTACTTAAAGGACATCGATGTAAAAACCCTACTTAAACCCATTTCAGATCACGGTGAAGAGCGATGCGATCGAGAAGGAACTTACGGAAACGACGTTGGCGAAGGCGAGGCACGCCGGAATGCTCGGAGCCCCAGAAGTCCTCCAGATGGGGAAGAACTTCATCAAGCTGATCCAGGGAAAGAAGGCCCTGGACATCGGGACGTTCACGGGCTCCTCCGCACTCGCCTGGGCTCTTGCCCTCCCAGCCGACGGCAAAGTGATCTCCATGGATCTGTGCCACGAGCAGCTGGACGCTGTGGGACGTCCCATCATCCAGAGGTGTCCTGAAATCGCAAAGAAGATCGATTTCCGGAAAGGATCCGCCCTGGACACTCTTGGTAAGTGCGGAGCTAAAGGCCATGGTTCATGTGCCTGCTTTAGACGCCCTCATTGCCAACGGAGAGTCGGGCACGTTCGACTTCGCCTTCATCGACGCGGACAAGCCTAATTACACGAACTACTACAAGAGATGCATGCAACTTCTCAGGCCCGGCGGAGTCATCCTCGTCGACAACGTGAGTGTATCCACTGCTTTATCTGTGCCAACGATGTTCTTTAAGGCCCTCTGGAGTGGTAGGGTTTGTACGGAGGACAAGCACCCATCAACTGTGGCGATCGACGAGTGCAACCGATTCATCTCCGAGGATCCGAACTCCTTGAACATGCTGCTGAACGTGGGAGATGGAGCACACCTTGCTTTTAAATCTAGGGACTAATAATATGACCTTGTGAATAAATATTTTGTACCTCAAAGGCTGAAGAAGGGGACAGTATGAGAAGAGCCTGATGGTAAGGTGAGGTTGCCAGGTTGGACTCGTTTATAGGGGATGATCTTTACACAATGTTGAGCACCCATCCTTGTGGGTATGGGACGTATCTGATGCCTCGATATCGTACCCCAAACATGATCCAGGACAGATCAGTGGGCCTTCCAGTCAGTCTTAGAGAGCAAAGGGCTTTGAGGACACCTACGACCTCCTCTCCGAGCTGGCCCCTCAAAGGGGTCGGAGACAGGAGGATACGGTAGCATGGCTTGCACTTAAGGTCATTCCGACTGCAGATTCAAAAATTCAAACTTGCCTGAGCGAGCGAGATATAAGCAGCGAGCGAGAGCTCTACGTGTAGTACCAGGTGTAAAAATTCGCGTAGAATTGTTGTGCAATTACCGCTGTCCCTGGCCATTCAACTCAAGCTCCCAGCCATACCACTTCATCGCTCTAGCAGCTCCCAACACCACCCAGCCATGCCTCATCAGCAACAACAGATGCCTGTCTTCGGACAACCAAACAAGCGCCACGTCGCCTGGTTCCACGCCGACGAGATGGAGATCAACTTCAACGGCTGCCTCGGCTCTGGCTCGTTCGGATCGGTCTACCCAGCCACGATGCCTGATGGAACCATCTACGCGCTGAAGATCCTGGACATCGAAGAACAGGAAAGCGGCCTGAAGGAGCTCCGAGCTCACCAGCGCCTCCACCACCACCAGAACGTCCTCCGCTGCATCGCTGGAAAGGAGACCTACAGCGGCTACGACCTCCTCACAGAACTGGCCCCCTACGGAGACCTCTACGCAGTCATGAAGAAGCACCAGTTCGCCACGCGTCAGAGCGCCAACACCATCTACAACCAACTGATGTCGGCCCTCCACTTCATCCACAAGGCCTCCTACTGCCACCGCGATCTGAAGCCGGCGAACATCTTCGTCTTCGGACGACGTAAGTCTCTTAAGATCTTCTTTTCTTATCTTCTCTTTCAGGCTTCTACAAGATCGGCGACTTCGGCCTCAGCGTGAAGATGGGCGACGACCAGATGGTCAAGAAGGCAGGAACGAAGCGCTACCAGCCACCAGAAGCCTCCTCCTCCCGACTCGTCAACGGCATCAAGCTGGACCAGTGGGCCGCCGCGATGATCTTCCTCTTCAGCCTGCTCGGCAAGGATCCGTGGATGGAGGCCACGATGGACGATCCGGTGTACGCCGCCTTCCAGCGCCGCGAGCTCTACACGCTCATCAAGATCGACCCGGCCTGGGAGCGCGTCAAGGACGACTTCCACTTCATCCGCCGCCTCCTGGACCACGACCCGAAGAAGCGCATCGTGCCCCGCTGCTACAACCACGCCCCCTCCGACGTAAGTGGCCTCTAAAGTATTATTGTACATATTTATCTTGTTGAATTATTATTTAAATTGTTGTTAACCTCTTATTTATTCTGTTGCTAACTATTTATTGTTGTTCACCTATTTAATTGTTGCAAATTATTTTATTGTTGATAAAAATTGTTGAAAAATCCCTTGACTTACCCCTAAAGGCGGTGCGAGGACCCGCTAAATACCTTTTCATATGCCTCCTCCTATGGAGTTCTCGTCCTTCGAGAGGTGGCTCTGAGCCATGCGCGTCAACTCGTCCAGAAGCCTCAGCTTCTCTTCTTCGATGGCCGGTCTGGGCCCCACTACGCATCTTCGATCGAAGAACACCTGAAATCATTGGCTTCATCCCCGGGAAGAGGGCTGTGAAGTACCTCGAGATCCCGAAAGTCGTCCTCCTGCGTACCATCTGCTGTGTGGCTTATACACCAAGCAATCTAAAAGAGATGAAGTAGTTGAGGAGACATAATATCCACGGTTATGAGCGCGAGGCGAGGAATGAACCTTCTTCGAACAACTTTTGATAACACTTATAAGACTCGATAGATGTGCTGGAACGTACTCGTGTAGGTTGGAATCGATAAAGGACCAATTCCTGACTTTTAGATCTATGAAACGGCTAAGGGGTCCTCGACGATCCCTCCATTCCCGTAGACAGCGTAGACGTCTGTAGACAAGTCATGCAAAATGTAGACTGTCTGTCTACTTACAAGCTGGGTCCCAAACTGCAGACGTATGGAAAGCGGATTCACTCGACCCATAGGATGCTCACCACACAGTCGAAGGGCGGATCACCGAAGAAAGGACGGAAGGACTTTCCAGCCGGGACCAGCGTCCCGAACCTCGCGAACCTCGTCTCCCCCGAGTACGTTCAGCTGTGGGCGAAGACGGCCTATGACATCTTCATGTGAGTTTTTCCTACTTCTTCCTTGTTCACTGCGTATTCCTTACAGGGCGATGACCTATGAGCGGAACGACGCGAACGACATCGTCTGCGTTCCTCAAATCTTGGCCGTCCTCTCCTTCCTGGCCGAAGTGTCCGACATCCAATGTCGTCAGACGATTCGCGAGCGGATTCTACCGAAAGGCACTTCGACTCTAGTCACCGTCGACACCGCCGTCGCCGAGTACATTCGCCTCTGGGAGCACTCGGCACAGCTGGCAGCCAAACCCGGAAGCTTCAACACCAACCGACGCGTTATGGTGCACAGTTCGTACACGAAATCCTACGGCTACGAAACTTTTATGTCCCTGAAGTCCTACGGATTTGACGTGAAGATCGCGTTTCCCGACGTGCAGCGCGAGGTAACTTCATGGATTCGAAGGACTCTGAAGGTAAGGAGAGAAGGCTTGACAATAAGTGATACGGTAATGTAGATCGAGTCGATGCCGGACGGAAATTTGTTTCGCCAGTGGCACAACGACGAGAACAACGACTCCCAAACGATCAGCAACAGGAAGTGTCCGATCCTGTGGGTGGGAAGCCACTTCGACTTTCCCCTCCACACGAACATGCTCGACAGCGACGGGATCTACTCCATCAACTTTAAGGTGAGATTTACTAAATGGGATTTTGTTATTCGTATTGTCATTTAGAACCGCGACGGTTCCGAGAACGAGGTGTACGCGTGTAAGATCAGCAGCTCGGAGTCGCAACCCTTTCGGAGTATGCCACTTAACGGAGGAAGCATCATCACGCTGCCTTGTATCTGCGACAACCTCTCCATCTACCTCATCACCAACACGGACAGCTCGCAGCTGAAGAATAGCGTCCAGCTCCGCGATCTCATTCATAAGATGCGCACATGCAAGGAGGTAAGTCAAGGAGTCCACTTCTAACTATCACGACCCTAAATCTGCTCTGTCGAACTGAAAACTATCCCGGTTTTAGGAAACGTCTCCGAAGATCACCACGATCTACTTGCCGCTCTTTGCTGAGATTCCACGCGAATCGGCGAATCTGGCGCTCGCCATCAACAGAGCCTTCGGTGAGTTAAGCTGTCATAGCCCCCCTGATCGAATGTGCTTTCAGAATCGATCGACAAGCTGTTCCAACCAGACGGATTTGGCGATCTTGGGTGTCCGGAGGGCGAAGCTTCTCCGGTGGTCGGAAGACGCCAGACCACCAACATCCAGAGCTTCGACTACCTCGATCTGATGCATCTGCCGGATGTGCGAACCGCCGGGTGAGTCTTGCTTCTACCCACAGTCACTTAACCCTCCCTTTAAGTCCGATGCCCATCCGAGTTGCAGACGATAAAGTGGTGATGGTAAACCAAGCGTTCCAGCTGATCGTCTACGACCACGACAGGGACATCCCTCTGTACTTGGCCCGGATTGCAGCGCCTGATCGCGTCCGTTCCCAGTCGGAGATGATGCAGAAGGAGAACGAGAAGAACAACACGACAAACTTGACAAACTCGCAGAACTTCCTGGGCTCGGGCAGCATCATCCCGAAACTTTCGAGGAAGCACCGACGAGCCAAGAAGGCTCAGATGTAGGACGTACCCTTGTTTGGTTTATTTCGTGGTTATTTTATTGTTTTTATCCTATTTAACAGGAGCACAAAGAAGCTCAATTAACCCAATTTAAGGTATCCACACCTGTAGTAGATGGACGCAACAACATTCGTCGTTCCAGAGCTCCTCGATTCAGGAAAGAAGGTCCGGAGGGATTCTTTATCTCCGGTTGTCCCCGCCGCGATTTCCTGCTTCCTCAATAACTGATCGTACCTCAACCATATGCTCCATTTCTTTGGCAGCTCTGAACTAATCCACGCCCGGACTAGATGCTTCTAAAGGTTTGGAGCTCCTCAATGGGCTTCTCGGCCCAATGTCTTTGATGCAAGACCTCGAAAATTCAGACGGCGAACGGAAGCAAACAATCATCGTCTAGAGATGTCTGCACCTGAAGGAGCTTGTGACGTAACTTCGTGCTGGGGTCTGCCTCTGCTCTCTGACTTTAGGATCAAACGTGTCTTTCGTTTTTCTTATCGGCTCCGATCAGTTCTCTCCTTCGTTTTGCAGAGTCTTCATTCTGTGTAGTTTGTGGTCTGCTGTCGCCTGTATTTCGGTTGCAGACAGACGAGCGCACTTCCACACATGTAGTCCCCGTGTGCTTACACCTTCCATTACGATTACATCTACTCTCCTGTTTTTCTTTAAATATCCGTCCGGAAGTCGCATCGATCTGTCGCGTCGACTACGATGATATTACACAACATGTACACTCGCTCAATGTCCTTTTAGTGCACGATGACGAAACTGGTGGAGCCGATGGCCGTGGAAAGGACGGAGGTCGATATGGAGCTGATCCGGAAGGCCGTGGAGAAGACGGCGCCATGCCGAATCCCTTCGTGCCTCTACACGTACCACACGATGTGCGGCGCCGTACAGGGACTCTTCCCCGAATCTCCCGTCTTCGTGCTGCACAGAGAGCTCTCCGACGGAACGGACGTATGGATGACCATCCGCATCGTGAAGTACTTGCCGTAAGTGAAGAACCTAGGAGGATTTACAGCACGATCAGACAATTTTCAAATTTTGACGTTTCCATTCTAAAAAAGTGAAAGCAAAGTTAAAATATCCCTGACAACCCTCCTAGTCGTGAATCATAGCCATAACAGGCCGGAGCTGACCATCGAGACGAACTCCGATCGGACAAACTTCGAGAAGGACAGCGAGACCCTCGACGACCTCTTCGATGAACTCCACAGGAGATTCCCGGCTCTGACCAACGGCGAAAGGAGATACCTTCTGATCGGCCAGAAGCCTCTGCAAGATGTCGTGAGTGGCTCAAGTTTCTGGTGACATTAACACGATGATTACAGTATGGACGGTTCATGAGCGAGAAGAAGGAAGGCATTTATCGTCCAAAGATATATCCCACTTACCTGTACTACATGGACAAAAGCCAACAGAAGAGGGTGATGGAGATGGAGCTGCCTCTTCCTGAAGGGTACTACTTCGACGAAGCCGACCCGGAGAAGGACGCCGATCGGATAACGGAGACTTGGAAGCACGCCAGAGCCGGTGATCTTGATCAGACAAAGTTTGTTTGATTGCTTTAGGCCGCTAAAACCAGGATTACTGTAGGTCTAAGTTGAGGAATCTACCATCGGCACTGATCCGTCATGAGAAAGATGGCGCCGTCGCCTTCGAGATGTGCCACCCATGCGCGTTCCAGAACCACCTCTTCGTGCTGGAGGATCATCGTCGCCGGGGACTCGGCAACGCGGTGGAGATGCGCCTCAGCCAGCTCTGCGTCCAGTACGTAGTGTCTATAGAAGTAGAATCTTAAAATGGCTTTCAGAAACGAGATCGTACCTTTCAAGACGGTTGAGTTCTGGAATGAAACGGTGATCGCGAGCACAAACAAGAACAGCATCTGGACTCGATGGGACGACGTCAACGGCTCCCCGGTGCACCTCGAGTACCGCCAGTTCTACCCGAAGGAGAACTACCCGACTCATGACTGAGGGGGGGGGGGAAGCCAAACACTTTCGTCCCACTGTGATACAAAGCCCAAATTGATAAAGTCATTCCTCTTTTCGACTTCCTCGATTCAACATGCCCAGAAGCTCGTCCAGTCTTCTGCATTCTCGACCGGCGACTTCTTCTGCTGCCAGAAGGTAGTTTCTGAACGCGTGAAGATCCTTCCTTATGCCAACAGGCCTCCTGGGGTTTCTTTTCTGAGGAAGCGCTCTCCTGGAAGTGGTCTTCGAGTGTTGCAGAAACGACCTAAAGTTCGAAGTCGTAATTCTTCTTCGATTTCAATCCACAGACCTGAAGTGGGCCATGATACTCTGCTCATGGACGCCCCTGCCGACGACGTTTGGGTAGGCGCGCGTCGGTCGCAGAATCCGGAAGGCGTCCTCGACTTCGGTCAGCGCAGAGTGGCAGGAGTACTGCAGCCGTGTGAATCGTTCGCTCACGTAGCCCACCATGTTGAGCGAAGAGGCGTCCTTCTGGAGGGCGAACCACGCCATCGACAGCTTCACGACCATCACGTGTTCCTCCTCAGCAGAACATCTTTCGCAGCCGAGGACCTGCAAGAAGATCAGAGTTGTTGGATCTGCCAACGCCAGGAGGAGAAGGATCGTTCCTTTCCACTTGACCTACCTGCCTACTCGTCGTCTTCTCCAACTCCTCCTCGTGCGTCCAGTACACGCAGCCGTGGATCCGCGTATCCATGTCGTCCGTCGTCGCGAAGTCGGAGAACTCCGGGCCACAGCTCCTGTAGGCGCGCATCCGGTCTTCGGTGACGTGGATCTTCATCTGCAGCGCCTTCCAGAGCGACTTAAGGATGAATTCGTGTCCGTAGTTCGCTGAAAAGTGGGAATCAATCTCTGGCCTCTTTAGAAGAAGGGTTAAAGGAATGTCAAGAAGGAAGCATACCATAGCTCCAAATAAGAACCTTGTTCTTCGGGCTTTGGGCAAGCCAATTCTTGACCACGCGGATAAGAAGCTGCTGGCACTCCTCGCGGGACTGGATTTGACGGGACTCTTCGGTGCAGAAGGTGCTGTCGAAGTAGAAGGAGTCAATGGGCTTCAACCGGGCACTGAAAAAGGAGGAGTTTAGTACTTGAGTCCCAATTTCCGAGCCAATAATCTGGATCTGTATCGGCTGGAGCTTGATTCAAAGGCGAGCTCTATTCCAGAGAATCAGAGCATAGAGAGACTTACCTGAGCGGAGAGACCCGGAGGGCGGAGAAGGAGAGCCAGTCCTTCCTGGTGAGGCGGAAGTCGCCTGTGTAGAGCACGTTCTGACCGGAGGCGAACTCAAACAGAATCATGACAGATCCGGGACAGTGCTTCGCGCTCAAGAAGGTGACTGTGGCCAGGGGAGCGCCGTCGACTTCGGAGAGGATTCCAAAGGGAACGTCGACCTCCCAGGTAACGATGAACGGCTCGAGGAGGGAGTAGCGCCGACGTGGGTCGTGCAGAAGGAGCTGCTTGGTGATCGGGTGACAGAAGAGCCTCCGGTCGAAGCCCCGCAGAAGGTCCAAGAAGGCGGCGGAGTCGAGTCCCGCCATGTGATCTGGAAGAAGGAGAATGAGGAAGACGTGGAGGGAACATACCTTGGTGGCAGTGGGAGAGGAAGAAGAAGGAGGAGGAGAGGTTTGCGCCGGCGAAGTTGTCGATGGAGATCTCCGCGCACTCCCGGAGGCGACCGGGGAAGGAACTCATCGAAACTCAGATCGATTCGGGCTTCGGATTTCGAGCTCCGGAAGAAGAAGCCGACGGCGAGGCGAACGCATTCGAAGGCGACATTACTCAGGATTCTCTTCGCGAGAGCCTTCCATCATGAAGATATCCTACTCCGCCGCTCCGAATCCTTCACATTCATTTTCAGATCAAGTATCCATCTTCTCTGTGAAGAAATTAGACATGGCTCAGTGCAACACCAACTTGAGTTTATGTCCTTCTACTTAACTGACCAGCCAGCTTCCATGCCCTCCTCTGAGTCCTTTATGGCTTTCCTCTACAATCCCACAAAGCAGGATGTCAACTCCCGCCTCCTCTCTTATTGAGGCCAAAGTTCATCGACGTAAGCTGCATACGTGTTGATAACGAAGCACAATATTCCGATCCGATGTTCAATCTCCTTAAATCCAAATCTTGTTTCTTAAGGATCTTTGAGGCCACTTTCTATTAATTACGAGCGAACTTGTAAGGGCTGCCAGATTCAGGGCGGGAGGGGGGGGGCTGTGGTAAGAGTGCTCCTTCCCTATGGACTGTCATGCTCTCTATGGAGCCGATTGATTACCAGGGAGCTCAAGGAGTTTGAAACAAAAAGAAGAAGAAAGAAAGCTCTACGATCGTCGCGAACAGTTTTGAGTGTGAAGTGTGAGTGCGAACAGCCCTGAATGTGAGTGTGAATCTGTTGTGACCCATAGCGACGCCTCTTTATGTGCGAATCGATCGAAGATGTGAGGATCAATACGATCTTTTGTGCCCAGGCTGCCTACTTCTCTTTCAAGAAGCCGCGGCTGATTTGAGTTAACTAGCGTAGAAGAAAGAGATACCACCACTCCGTTTTACATTTTGCCCTTAGGACACCCTGAGCCAAGATGTCACAGGGGTAGGGACCCTTTTCATTATTGTCGTCTCTATTCCACATGTGTAAGCATCACGTTCTAAAGTCAATGTGCTACTGCCAATGTGCCATCCTTTCAAACTGCGGGTTCCTTGCACTTTCCCTGCACAGACGTCGTCTTGTAACGATGTCTATGTCTCTGTGCTGCCGCGCCGGGACACGACGGATCGGATTACGCGGCGCCTTAGATCTATTCTTTCCAAGTTGGCCAACACGGATTCTTCTGCTTGACTCCCTCGCTCTGCGCTTCTTCTGGTGACCCCAGCTCCTAAGATAGACTTTTGATCCGGAATTTACTCTAATCTGCGCTTCCTAAAATAGCCTCCATCTCCCTCACACATCCGCATCTTCCCGAACACGAGAAGAGCCCCTTTTTCGTGAGCGGATTACCGACTATTGTTCGCATCCAGAGGTCCCAAGGGCCCAAACGCTGCTCGAGGTGCGGCGCAAGCTAGGCGCGACTCGAAGACGAAAGGCCATCAGAAGTGTATGGAGTGGCGAGTTTTTTCTCTATCTTATCGATTCAAAAGACTTTTGAGAAGTATGCACCACCCTATGTGAGGAAGACAAAAAAGTCAAATAGTGTGAAGTTACAGTATCTTTTGTCGAGCGCTGAAGAGTCCATCAAAAGCATCGCAGTTCCTTCGCAGTATCGCATTGATTGAGATTATAAATGCAGTAAAACGCTGTGATTTCCAAGCTGTTACGATAATCATTCCGTCCGCTCCTGCCGCTCTAACTGACAAGATATGCATGTGCCCACTTGCGTCGATCCGCGAAGTCTCCCTGGGGACGCGCTGCGAAGCTTATGCCCCTCGTGTTCTAACAAGCCTGATCGGGTCGTATCAGATTGAATATGGGTCCTTTTGCTCCAGATCTTCACTCTGCGCCGCCGCTCGGACAGAATCCACAATTCGCCCTCCTTCAACCGACAATAAGTCTCCACTTGGGCCTTGCCCCTCGAGACGCGTTCGTCGGCGCCCCCAATTACCATGTGGTCTCGAGAAAACACTTTTCTCGCCCCGTGACGTCAGCCGGCTGCCCGAGGTGGCGACACGGTTATTTGGGGCCACACGCGCGGGCTGGCCCACTTCCTCGGTTGCAGGAAGATCGATTTGGGCGGAGGGAGGCTGATGTCTTCATCGGCGCGGGCAGGCGTCGCCAGACGACGGCAGCTGCAGGTCGTTTTCGTCGGATCGATCGGAGGGCCAAGCCTCCCCCTCCGCCGCTGCCAGCTTGTTTGTGCTGCTTCGACGAGGCTCTGAGTCAACGCGGCCGACCCAAAAAGTGCTTCTTGTCGTCCCCGTCGCCGTTACCGTTGCCCTTCGAGTCAGCCCTCATTAGCATTGGAGGCCGTGGCGCAGATCGGCGATGTCTGTGGAAGATAGGGCTGCTGGGAAAGGGGCCCGCGGACAAAGGGTCGTGCTTCGTGCTTCCGACGTGAATCACCGCGCCGCGAACGGTCGTCCTTCCCGTCAGTCGACGATTCGGGCCCTTGGAGAGAGGCGCCTCTCTAGGCCGCTGTCGTCAGAATGCATTAGGGAAGCGGGGGGGAGGGGGAGGGCTGCCCTACGTCCCTCTTTCCTAGTATCCTACTTTCTGTCGAACTGCGCGAAAGTTGTTCAGAATATTCTTTTTCACTTTGCGTCTTCTTGAGGAAATGCCTTAAGATACACTGCCATCTCGAGGGGAGGGGGAGGGATTTCCTCCTTCCCATCTTGCTAAGATGTCACTTATGATTCCGAATGTTTTGCGTTTCATCTATTTTTAAGATTGTTTTCAACAAATTCCTCCGTATAAGGTCCTCCCTCTATGTGTCGGGGTGCTCTTTCTACTTCCGCCATTCCTAGAGCCACTTCCTGTGCGTCCTCCCTTCCCTTCATATTTCGGAATTACACGATGTTTCACTTTGTTTTGCGTCTTGTCGCTGTGTCCAACTGTTTTGAACAAAATCCGCGGTCTAAGGCCCCCTTCGAGGAACCTTCTGCTGTCTTGCGAAGGCCACGTGAAAGCACCCATCTTACATTCCACCTTGTTCCAATCCCAGTCCTGAGCTCCCACGGGTCTCTAAGCTTCTTGACTTCGGCTGTCACGCGATCGCACGTCAGAATTCCAAATTCTCAAAAGAAGCATTCCCCGCCGCCGTTTTAAAGTTTTGACGACGGCGCGGCCCGTGCGAGCGGCGCTCCCCTCAGAGTGCAATTTCGCGAATTCGTTTGTTTTGGATTCGATTCTTGTGTGCACAGACGGCCTGCTTCTCCTCTCGACTCGATTGTTTATCCCTGGGCAAACAGTCCTCCTCCTGCTTCCGACGCTCAGCGCGGAGCTCGGTTTATGGCCGACGTTCTTTGCTCCTTGGTCCGTTTAGATTTATGGTAACTCCGGAGACCCGCGGGGACTCTCCGAGTGAGAACTCTGTGGATGGTCCCGGTACGATTGGCCCCTCGCTCGATGACAGCGAGGGAGCGCTGGCGCGCCATCTGCATGATCCTCCGTGCCATGAAGAAGCGAGGGCTGAATTTCGGAGGCAATGAGTGGAGCAGGATCTGGGTGTGCCCGAGGTCCTTCAGGCATCCGAGCCGGGGCTCTGCCTCGGAATCTGGGCCCCTTTCCGGTGGAATTGATTGTTTTGAGTTGTGTAAAGCGGCGCGCGAGCGGTATTTTCGTTTTGATGATGTGATTAAAGAAGGCGAGTCGCGCGACGCGTCGACTCTCTCCCCGCATCGATTCCGCGCGGTCGACTGTCGTGAAGAAGCCGTTGTAAGCCCCACTGCTTTCAGGTCCTTGTCCGATTCTCAGCCTCCGCTCCACGATGGTCGACCTCAAGCAGCAACTGGACGTGCTCGACTACTTCGGCCCGCTGGCCGTGTGGATCTCCTTCTTCGCCATCGCCTTCATCATCTCCGTCACCTGCATCCTCTGGTGCTGCGTGTCCGAGAACGACGACTCCACCGTCTTCGCCAAGGTAGGCCCTTTCCTTCTTGATGCACGGGTCGTCTTTGGTCGCTCGACCGAAGACGGACGAGTGGCGACGCCGCCTAATCGGCCGATCCATCTCCGCGTGACTCAAATTGGAACGCCAGGCGGTTTTATGGTTCTATTTTTACATCCAAATTGAATTCTATGGTCTTTCGATCTCCAGGAAGTAGCAGCCTGCTCGGTGATCCATCGCCGGCAATCTTGAGGGTCGAAAGGCCTTCTTGTTTACTTCTTCTTGAGCTGCTAAAAGAATGCTGATTGAACCATAGAACCGCTCGTCTTCCCAAATCAACCCTCTCCACTTACCTTCTCATTTCAGTGGGGCATGGGCCCGCGCTCCCGGAATTTCAACCAAAAGTATGTTAGCGAGCCGCCCAAGGCCGATTAATAGATTGTTCTCTGCTGCAGGCTAATCGACGACGAGAAGCTTAATGGGTGCTGAACCTCGTTTTGTAAATTGCATTCCGCTCTGTGGCGTCGCCACCAGACGCATTCTCACTCTTAAGTCCTTGTGTTGTTAGGTCCTAAACTTGTACTCCATGTCTCTTCGTGCTCCCAAATAAACTCTGTGACCGTATTGTACGCGTGCACTGCCCGACGATAAAGACATCTTTCCGACGCGTCTTCTTGTGGGTAGCCTGGCGGGGAAGGCAGGTCGTAATTCATCGAGCTCCGAGGTCAACTATTCTGGTAAAAACTTTATTGGCCGGCACTTGTACAAAGGGTCCCGTCAGATGAAGAGAGGGTGTCCCTGCGCGTCCCTCAACGCGACCGGGAGCACTAAGAAGAAGGCGATGGTGGAGCAGGTGGCGGAGAAGAAGACGACGAGGAGGAAGCGGTCCACGACCGAGGCGAGCTGCTGCCACTGCCACTGGATCCTCTGCCGCTCGTCCAGGATCTGAACAGATAGGATAGGAGGAGGGGAGGAAGAACACGACTGACCTCCTCCCTGATCTCGTGCTGCTGCAGGCTACGGTAGATCCTCTTGAGCATCCGCCGGAAGCGTTCCTCGAACTCTGTGAGCATCACAGGGCGACTGGTCGACATGCGAGGCATGATCTAGAAGGAGATGTTTGCCTTATTCTCGAGACCTTCTCGCCCACCTGCTCCTTGACCAGGCGACCCATGAAGGCGCTTTCAGAGGCGTAAGGAGGATCGGGTCGCGTCGTCTCTTCGTTGTTGTTGATCAGCGACAGTTCCAGGTCGTTGTAGAAGTCGCTCGACGGACGCTGAAAGAGTCGAATCGAATATTCGCAGTCCTTATTCATCACCTACCGTAGTCTCCGCTATGAGGCAGTCGCAGACGGCGTTCTCCTTCTGCTTCCCCATCCTGTTCTCCGAGTTTTTGATCCTCTTCAGGTCACGGAGGAGACTCGACCGCCGGATCGTCGACTTCTTGGACTGAAAAGGAAGACATATGAAGCAGGGACATGGCGCTGTAAGATCGATCTTGTTTTAGGTCACTCTTGTGACTGCATCAGCGCACATTCCAAGAGCTGCAACAGTTTGAAGTGGAATGCCTATCTACCGCTGGAGAATGTGCAAAACATAGGCTAAAGAAAGCCAAAATAAGATAAAAATCGATTTTTTAAACATTCTACAATTCTACTTGCAGGAATAACACAAGCGTTATGAGGCGCCGAGAAAAGATTAGTGGGATGTGCCCCTGTCCTAGTAGGACGACACATGGGAAGGAGATCGGCATCAATAAACTGGGATGAAGATGATCTTGAGTTAAATGTCGAGCTCCAGAGCTTCTTTCGCTCGGACGCGAGTACTCAACCGGATCTCCTTCATTTCCAAGCTCCATCTCTCAAGAAGGACCTACCTGAGCGGTCTTGAGCAGCGTGACGGAGTCGGGCTCGTGGATGGTCATGCGGAGCATGGTGGCCATGTAGCCGAGGATGTACTTCTCCATCCACCAGGGAACGTGGCGGCCCTGGTTGGCCGCGCCCGAGCGGTGCACGTTCAGGGTGATGACGTTGACGCAGGTGGCCAGGCACACCATGAAGAGGGAGGAGACGTAGTACATGCCGATGAGGGGCACGGCCTCTGACGTGGGTGGGATGGACTCGGTGATGGACTGCAAGTAGACCCCCATGCTCAGCATCGTGGTGATGCACATGTTGATCTTCTCGCCCGTCTCCGGCGGCATGAAGAAGCCCAGCACGGCCATGGAGGAGATGAGCACACAGGGCAGGATCTGAAGAGGGAGCGGTCAAGAAGGTCTCCCAGAAGGAGACTCACGTGGTTGAAGACGTAGAAGAGGGGCCTCCGGTGCATGCGGATGCGGATGACGATGGTGGGCCAGGCGGCGTCGCCGTCCGTGGGGAACTGGACGACGTCGCGGATGGCGCGCATCTCCATCAGGTCGAACTCCGAGTTGTTCATGTAGCTGGAGAGGTCGCCCTTGTCCGTCGTCAGGCCCAGGTCGATCTCCCGCTTCTCGTGGCTCCACGACGCGAACTTCAACTCGCACTCCTGGTCGTCGAACGGGTAGTAGCGCACGCGGATCTGGCAGCTTGACTTGAAGATCGCCGAGAAGAGCCACGTGACGTTGCCCTCGCTCGTCGTCATGATGTCCGTGCTCACCAGCGACCCGTAGTACTCTCTGACCGCGCTGGAAGAAGGCAAGTTAGAGCAGTTCAACCTACTGAAGTGCACCTACTTGTTCACCAGGATGATGTCGGGCTTCCAGAGCTTCTGGTAGGGCACGTAGAGCACCTTGATGCCGCCCCACTCGGACGCGTTCCACACGAGCCGCGGGTCGAACCAGTTCACGTTGAGCCAACTCCTCGTCGTCAGAACCTGGTTCCTTTCATCCTGAAGGGTTGGGGTTAAGATGTATCACGAAGTAGATGGCTAACACGATACAGTAATCGAAAATTACCAAGCGTGGCCGTTCCACCCAGTTAAACCCTTCCTTCCGTTTCGAATGAGAAGATTCTTAGAATCAAAGATCTTTTCGCCGGAGGTCTCGGTAGGAATCGAACGCGAATAACGGAAAAAAGCTTAATGTTAGCGGATTTCGCCTAGAACAATGAACAAGAAGAAGGAGAGGACAAATACTGGGAAACCAGAATAAGGTAGATCCCTTTCAGCCTCAAAGTTTGCTGTGTGTCAAGTGCTCGAACCTCGGTCCTAAGTAGCACTTTTTTGGAAAAATGAGAATGAGGACGAAGAAGGTTACACTTCTGGGTTTCCACTATGGCTACGGCTTCGTTCAACAATCTCAAGCCCCTAAACGGAGATCGGACTCACGAGAGTTGAAAAAGCACAAAAGGGAGCGTCGTTGCGGGAGTCGTCACACTTCTGCCTACTTACAGCGTTGTCATAGGATCGATGACGACTCTCGATCAGAGGCATTGCCTTGAGAGTTAAGCGTGCCGTATTATCCTGATTTGCAAACCCCCAACTGCATGTTCATTTCCTATAAACTCACAAGGAGCATCAAAAGGAAAATGCAAGCTTCAACAGGATATGACTAAGGACGGTTTGACGGTCAAACATTGTATTTTTGATCTCCTATGTGTGGAAATAAATGTAAAGATCACATAAGAAAAATAAATAAAAAAATTGGCCTCGGACGGGATCCGAACCCCGGACCTCTCGACTGGTAATTACCGCGCGGAAGGTCGCGGGTTCGACTCCCAGAGGGTGCCATAGTTTCTACACCGTTACTTACTTATGCTATTTCTACCTAATGCGCATTAAAACATTGCGAAGAACAGGATAGGAAGTCGACCTGAGAGTAGAAAGTGGGTCGACAAGACCAGTAAGACCCAGCGAATAAACTTTGTTTTCGCCAATTTCTGTGCTTTGCTTGATCCTCTGTAATCTGGCTCATCTGTTTTGCTCTGGCACTTGGCATAAGATTCTGTTAGGAGTCGCGCCACCGACCAAAAAATCGATTCTAGCGGCTTTTAAATTCCAGGAGAACGCGGAATCCAGCCAACTTAGAAGGAACTGCCGAGGAAATTGTCCGTTCCTCCTTGAGGCACTTCCTTGTCCATCCCTGCTTAACCGGTGAGGGAGTACATGTTTTCGGGGTTCTGGAAGGGTCTGGCCTGAGGCATTTACTCCTAAGTAGGACAAGTCTAAAGGGTGTTAGGACACGGTTATTCTGGAACCCCCCTTTGACCTTTCGACTCGAATCAACCCCGTCGAGTCTTCTGGTACGGACGGCTCCCTTTTGGGAATTGCATCCAATCCTTGTCGTCTGATTCGATTATTTTGAAAAACACGATAGGCGAGAAGCATCTCAGAGATCCCAAACACACTTTAGGAAAGCTCCCGAGGCAGTGTAGCCTCGGAAGGGCGAAGGGGAACGCACCATCTCGACGATCTGGTTGAGCAAGAATCCAAAAGTGACATTTGTGGGCATTGAGTGGTGGAGCGTTGGCCGGACGTCCTTCTCGTACCTCAACGGGTCCAGCAGTGTCCTGTAGAGCTGCTCCTCCGTGCCATCGGCCATGAGCTCTGGAAAGGGAAGAACGTTAAGAATGGTCGGGTGAGGTTGGGAGGGAGGGAATTCAGAGGTTAATTTGTAGCGTGAGAAGACCCCCGTTCATGTCGACCATTTTCTGATTGAGGTTTTTTTGATCTTTTAGGTTTTAGATGTCTTTTTGGAGATCATTGATGTCTTCTTTTAAGATCCCTCTTGACCCTCCAGCAGCGCACAATATGTTTTAGGTCCTTAAACTTATGTAATGCTCGGTTATATCGAGCTGAAAGCGTGCAGAAGGAGTTCCAGTACCGTGTTCCAGGAGACCAGAGAGATCCAGTTTAACCTGTTCCTAAGCCTATAGGATAAGGATCCAGAGCTTTTGGTACTACTGGTGTGGAAATCAAGGGCTAACTCATTGAAAATTGCACTTCTTCTGTGAAAAGAATCGCTCAGTGCAGTTGAATGTTAGATAGGCATCGGCTGCTGCTTTTGTTGTTATGCCTTACATATTTTTCTGTGATTTCTGAGTAGCATAATTAATGTATGGCTACTCGAATCTTTTCGCATTTTGAGATTAAATACGCTTCGTGAAAAATTCATGACAGCCGGAGCATTCCCTTGTACAGCGCTCTCCTTAAGAAGGCGAGTTGTGGAAAGACAAGGGGCTAGCTAAAGCACTGGTATCTAAGGATGAACCGCTCGCGTCCTGCTCTGCATAATACTGTCTCTGGCTCCCAGAAGTAGGACATCGGGTGAAATGACAAAAAAGAGGGCAGGGGGTGCATTTTTGTACAATGTTATGTCGGTCGGGAGTCACGATAAGGGCCTCCGAAAATAAGTGTTTTTAGAAAGGCTATGATCGGATGAAGTCATTTTCGTGCTAAGAACTTCGACTTTTTCCTTTTGGGTTCCTTACTTCGCCCGGCCTTCATTGCTTATTCCCTCGTCTCCTTGAGATTTACGACGTCGTTTCGTAATAACAAAATAAGGAGAAGTGGAGTAAAAGGTCGACTTTCGTGTGCAGAGATTTGAGTTTGGATGTTTGAGCTTCGTGTTTCGCCCAGTGTTCGCCTCTTTGCAGAGCCTAAAGTGCGCCTCCGCGTTATGCAGATTGGCGGTAAACGCATTCGTTCGCTGTGAACTCCCCGCAGGGTCCGTAATTGTCCTCTCCCTCGAGGCCCTTCCCCGGAGGGCCACTTTTGTCCGTTTTGCGCCCATTACGACCGGAGATGGCACGAGTTCGGATTTTGGATTTCCCGAGGGTTGAGGTTGGCCATAGGAGAGTGACTTTTCCAAAGGTTGGCCTTTTAGGATATCCTTTTAATGATCGAAAACAGCGGTTAATAATTGATGCCCGGGGCCAGGAAGGGCTACAGTACTTGTGTGCTTGGCGATGGCCACGCGCTCCGAGTCGATGGGGTCGAAGGGGTCGGCCGGGCGCGGCCTCAGGTTCACGGGCACGTAGATCTCGGGCTCGAAGGGACTCTGGGGCAACTCGTTCGTCCGCAGCGACATCTCGCTCGCGGGCACCGAGCGCACCAGCTCGTTGGGTCGGGGGGAGTCGCCCGGGTCGCCGTGGGTGGTCCAGTTACCATTAATATTGTAGAAGAGCAATAGGAGTGGAAACGTCAAAAGGGCCGACATCGGCTCGGGCAATTAGGGCGACGACGGCGACGGCCACCATAGAGAGTCGGCGCGCGGCCTCGGCTCCGCCCCCGGGCTTCGATCCGGAGAGATTGAGTGCGAAGCTGAAACGAAGGTTCGTTAGGCGCCGGGCGAGAAGGTGCTGGGTTGGGAGAGGAACCCGGAGGGGGAGGATTCTATTAGGAGAGGGTTGGAGAAGTAGGAATTAATATATTCCAGGAGGCGAAGATCACATCAAAGAGGCCATGGGACAGAAGATCCAGCCTCAAAGGAGACAACGGTGTGAGAAAACCGACGCGTGGGAACCATAAGGAGAAGCTACGAGAAGGAATTGTAGAAAAAAGAGCCAAAATGCAAAATGGTGTATATCGCTGGACATTCATGGTTTCAGTGAAAGGTCCCTTTCCAAAAGGTTCACCGGGAATGTGATTCCATGTTCCTTACCAAAGATTCAAGCTCAGCAGAGAGTTTGAAGCAACGTTTTACTTTAGTCCTATGATCTGTGTCATGATCAAACATTGGCTGAAGTGGAAAGCCAGTTTTAAGCAATCCCGATAGAATGGACTATTGACTATTGTTTATAGGTTTCTGTCCTCATCTTCCCCACAGCAATCGCTCAACTAAAGATTCTCCTTCGACAATCCCTAAGGCGGGTTCCCGGAGCCGAAAAGATCCGATCGGTGGACTCTGTTCTTTGAAGGGAAATGTGAGATTTGGCCGCTAATTGGCCGAAGTGCCGAGTGGCGACACTTCTTGACTCACGCCGGGCGGGGGCCTAATGCGCGGGAACTCAGGAAGAACTTAAGTCCAGTGGGGTCCTTGTGGGGACAGGCAGAATTGGGCCAATTAGGAGCGAGGAGAATAAGCGAGGCGGGAGTGAAGCTTTCCGGCTCGTCCGCATTCTTGTGGACATTCCTAATGTGATTGTGGCAGCACTTCCTTGTGAGCAGAGAACTGCAATCTGTGCTATTAGGTCAGCCTGGAAGATCTGCTACTGCTGCACAGGTTCGAGATTTTAGGGTTTTTTGAGAGTGGAGATCTTAATCACAGCATGTGTGAGGTCTCCTCCAAGATCCCCATGGAATTGCCGAGTTCTTCGACCTTCACCGAGCTAATGCGCTCTTAGACCAATTGTATCTTCTTTGGGAAGCGTCCTTTCAGCGTGGCTTGACCTTCTACGCATTTATTAGGATTTTCACATCGATCTTTCAAATTGGTCTGATCGGAAGCCGAAGACAAAGACCGGATGGAAGCGCATCCATCAAGAAGACAGAATTAACCGGCCCAAGAAGGGTGATTGATTTCGCAATTTTGGTTCCCCCTCGTCCATCAAATTTATTAAAAGGTGGGTGGACATAAATCTTGTCGGATGACTTAACAGCCGAAGACATGAAAGAAGAAGGTTTTCAGGAGATCTGTTTGCCAGAGAAGCAGATGTTCGTATACCCAGTATTCAGATTTAACCCGACCGCCTTCTTTAGTTTCATCTTGGATTTTTTCTTTTTATAAGTTGCCTTATGCCTTATGGTTAACGTTTTTCAAGGATTCAAGCCAAATGTTTTTTGCTCTCTATAAGTTCACAAGGTATAAGAAAAGTGAAATTAAAAGAAAATAAAATGTTTGGCTTTGGATGGGATCCGAACCCCGCACCTCTTGACTGGTAATTACCGCGCGGAGGGTCGCGGGTTCGAGTCCCAGAGGGCGCTTTAGTTTCTATATCGCTCGTTTTTATTCCTAATTAGTATATTAGCTAAATTCTGAAGACTACACAGAAACAGAAGGGATGTTCCGGAATCCGGAAGACTCTCCTGAACGCCAATGCATCTTGCCAACGGATGCCTTCGACACATAAAAGGGCAGCTTGCGAAGGAGTCATTTGTCAAACGGAAGAGCTCTGACTTAATGTTAGTAAATTCCATGACTCATGATTAAAGATCATTGCTGAACTGCTAGAGATGGGGAGACGAAAAATTCAAGTGTATCCCACTGCCTTAACAGAAATCGAGACTGTCAAAAACCCTTAACTTTATTCTCCCCGAGGGTTCTATCCCATGATCCCAAGCCAAAGCATCTGCCCCTTACCTGCTAGAAACTGCGAATTGGAGTCCTCATGGTAGCGACGATCTCGGCACTTCCTGAAACGCGCTTCTGATTAGGAAAGTCGCGCTCCGGGCGCGACCACTCAAGTTGAAGCGTCGCGTAAACATCGTTCGCCGCTGACGGCGCCGCTCCATCAACGGTGACAACGGATCCGTCAAAAGTCTCCGCCGACGAGCGCTCTCTGGGAACGACCGGAATAATAAATCTCGGATAAAGAGCGATCCTCGCAACAACGGGCGCCGGAGCCAAGATTCGGAGGGAAAGTGCGCGCGTCGGACACGTGACAGAAACTCTGATTGTGAGTGTTGGTTCTGTGCCGAGAAAGTGATTGTTCTTAAACGGACCTCCTAGTTTGGCTTGGCTAGAGACCTTCTGCTGGTCTTCTAGTGTGGTTTGGATCGTGGGTCAGCTCAACCGTTTGTATATAAAATGGAGTAAGAGTGCCACAGTTAAGAGCAGAGAACCAGGGTTGGTCCTGAAGCAAACCCCAAGAATGCAAATATACCTTAGGAAGGCTTGTTTACTTTCTATAACTTTGCAAGGAGCAGGAAAAGGAAAATCAACAGAAATAAAAAGTTTGGCCCCGGATGGAATCCGAACCCCGGACCTGTTGACTGGTAATTGCTGCTTGGAGGGTCGCAGGTTCAAGTCCCAGAGGACGCTATAGTTTTTGTCCTACCGAAAGTCGAATGATCAGAGCGGAGTTTAATAAGATCCAAATTCTTAAAATGTCCTGATATTTCTACAGAGCTGTGGTCAGATAGGCAGAGCTTTTGATCGTGAGCTGATCCGTCAGCCTTCAGTCCAGGAAGGCATAAGAAAGGCAAAAATAAATCTGTCAAAAACGTCACTTTCAGTCACTAGTGCAACCACAAGCTAAGAAGCGGATTTAGTAAACATGAGAACGATGTTACGCGGATCTCTTTGTGTTTGATCGTCAGAACAGCTACTCAAGAGGCA
Source organism: Steinernema khuongi (assembly GCA_016648015.1). Taxonomy (NCBI): domain Eukaryota; kingdom Metazoa; phylum Nematoda; class Chromadorea; order Rhabditida; family Steinernematidae; genus Steinernema; species Steinernema khuongi. The sequence goes on along the minus strand of JADLIF010002242.1, from coordinate 1,283 downwards.
CAAGTCCAAAATAGGGTTCTAACAACTCTAACAAGTAAGTTCCAAATCTGCCAGGTTGTCCAGAGATGAGTAGAACCAGGTGGCCGTTCAGCTGACAACTGATCATCTCCAAGGCCCGACAACAAGTTATGAATGAACACCAAGGAGAATACCAATGAATGGAGAGTACCAAGTATGTATCTGGGATCATGGGCAGAGAGGCCAGGCTTAAGGTCCAGCTCAGGAATGCTCGACAACCATGAAGTAAAAGATATCCACCTCCGACTATGCTCTCAAGAAGGTGACCATGCCACCCTAGCTCAAGAATGAGCACCGGTCGAAGAACGGGCAGCCACTGTGGAGGTTCAAGCTCGTCTTCTCGGGCTCCATCTCCGCCCAACACTTGTCAAGCCGTCGACTTGTTGTCGGGGTAAACACTTGCTTTTCAAAAATCTCTTCAAACCTTAAACCCTGGCGTCGACCCTCCACACCCTCAAGGGTGCCTGGAGCCACCAGAGGGAAATTGGACTAATCCGGGCACTAGGATCCAAGGGAGGAGGACGTCGCGCGAATATTAAATCTGCGACAAAAGTTGTTTATTAATTGTCCCAAATCCGCGGAGGCGCGCGTCCGTCAAACCGAGGACGGAGATCTCTCGGAGTGGCAGAGATCTGCCCGGAGTCCCGAGGCGAATTCCATTAGCATAAATTCGGGGATTTCGGCCCGGGACGTCGACATCGCGTTTCTGGGCGATTCTGCGAAGGGCGTCCCGTCACGAGTCTCCGGAGACCGAAAGTGCACAAAACGAGCGTGAATGGTTTGTGAAAAGCGCATGCGATATGAGGAGAATGATCGATTGGGAGTTGGAGGTGGGGACAGAGGTCGTGGTGGGAGCCGAGGTGGTCTCAAACGCCGGTACCTAGATGCAGAACCTTGGAAGTAAGTTTCTGTGGCGATTCTGAGTGATTCTTTAGGAGAACAGAAGGCTGGCTTTGAAAGAGGCCGCTGGCTCCGTGATTCGAAGAACGAAGAGCCCATCGCATAGAGGGGCTGAAGAAAGGGCAAGGAAACCGGATTGTAACTCACGAGCAATGTTCGGGAGTCGGCCATTTTTCCGAATTTTGTGAGTGGGTGCATTTGATAGATCTCGGTGCACATAGTCACAAATGACAATTTTTAATTGCCATCTCCCCGAATTATTTTTGAAAAAAATTTTTGAAAGTCGAAAAATTGACTTTTTTAACCAAGATTTTCTTACACATGAGCGCTCCAATTTCGTCGTTCTTAGGGGCGCTGGATAGAGC
>JADLIF010002240.1:0-16155 GCA_016648015.1 Steinernema khuongi | reverse complement strand
GAAAGTGGATTGTCGCAGAGAGTACCATTTTCATCTCTCAGTCGACTGAGCACATGACGTCCAGCAGCTACTTCTCCCTTGATCTTTCGCAATCCTCGATTGGTTGATACCGCCTTTTCAACAAGTCGTGAATTTCAACAAGACGTGAATGAATTCTAATTTTCAGCTTTAAAGTTGTCTGATCCGAGGAGGTGTCTCGTGTCTGACAGACAAGGATGTCTAGACAGAGATGTCTCGCAGACGCACGCGATTCCTGAAATACTTCTTCCTGACCATTTGAGCTTCTACCCTATAAGGAAAGGAGATTAGGGAGGGACTGGGGAGATATTGGACCCCACGCTCCAACCCTACACCGAAGCACGGACTTCTCCTTCAGCTCCTTGAAGCCCCGACGCGCCTAAATTTGTTTGTGTTGTTTGTTTCTTTCTGGCCGAAGCCGCAGCACAGATGGCGCCTCCGGATATCCGCGATAGCAGCGGTGGCGGTGGACTACGATCCTCCTACATGTTGTCAGATCGATCGATCCGCTGTAATAGAGAAAGTGCCGCTGAACGGCAGCTCGAGGCCCCGTTAGCCGTCGTGCGAGTGACCTAGCGCGGAGGGTGGCCCTCGTCCTTAGTCCGTGGATTCGTGTACCCGTTTTCAGCGATGGACGAAGAACCCACGACCACGACCATTAGTACCATAGCGATTAGGGCCGGCGACCGCTCGGAGATCGTCTGCACCTTCTTGAAGGTGCGCTGCCCCCTTTGGAGTCACGTCTACCGTATCCTTGCAGAGCATCGGCTATGTGCAGCTGCGGATCGACGAGATGCGTCCGGCTCTGCTTGACATCGGCAACAGTTTGGCCGAAACCGCCAACTTCGTCGACATTCACGAGGATCTCATGAAGCGACTAAAGGTGCGGTCGGGATTTCTGGGTTTATCTGAAGCCTATCCAAGGAGAGCCCAGCTACCAAGGTTCAAAAGGTCCCAGCTACCAAACTGCTTCCTCCTAGAGTCATTCTGTCTTTGACGAGAGTTTCTATGACCCCTTTCTCCGGAAGCGTTAATCTAAAGATCTGATGATTCTCCAAAGAGACCTTCTTGACCTAATGGACGACTTGGAAAAGTCAGAAATTCCATCAAACCTCCTTGGCTTTCAAAGCCTCGCTCGAGAATCCCTCGTTTCACTTTATGCATATTCTTAAGCGTTCCATTAGGCAACAATGTAGACGTAAGCCTTAAACTTTGGGGTCGAGCAAGCTGTAAACGAGGCTAAATCTTTAGCTCTTCCTTCACTGCTTCGTCTTTCACAATATCATCAGTTCAATCAATATTTGGTCGTCCCAAAGGCTTTATTCAATCCAAATCCTCAATGGTAAAAGGCAAATCATATCGCTTCCACTGAATTAATGAGTTCTTCGATCCCTTGTGTGAACTACTTATCTGTTTGAGTTTAAGAGATTGAACTTGCGTGATCTTGAAAGGTCCCGGGGGACGTTGTTTCGCTCTGGAAGGCTCGAGTCACTTCTGATCTCCAATTTAGAGCAAAGAGCCACAAGTGGAGGAGCTCCTGGCTCGGGCCGACCACCTGGTCACCGAGCAGAAGGACTCGGACGTCGTCGTCTACGAGGCGATGGCCGAGAGTCTCGGGAACGCGTGGAAGGAGCTGAACCGACAGCTGCAGATGCGCGGCTATCTTCTGGCCGACGTGCTCAAGTTCTACGACTTGGCCTCCCACCACCAGAAGGTCTCCTTCCGAGGTTCCTCTCCTTATTTACGAGCTTTCTTTCAGATTTCAGCCTATATCGCCCAGCAGCTGAAGTCGCAGGCGGCGTCCAACGCCCCTCAGCTCAAGAGGAGCGTCAACGGTAAGCCGGGTCCAAGAAAACAGTCATAAACGGCGCTTTCAGATCTTCTGGACATCACCGCGTTGGCCGTGGACACCGGTTCCTCGATCATCACTCAACTCCGCGTGCTAGGATCTCTGGCGGACAACCCCGAGCGCGCCAGCGAGACCGTAAACGCGTGTCTCCAGATCGAGAAGGTCATGCTAAGGTAGGTAGATTTCAAGTATGCAGGAACAGCTTACGCGACCCCTGCCTACCCTTATGAGACCTCCTTCTGTATACCTCTGCCTACCTCCAATGGCCTTTGAGCATATGACAAACAATTAGGGACAAAGGCACTTTATTCAAAGAAGTTAGAGATTCTTTGAATCCAGGACGGTTTTGATCCAGTGACACCTCTCCTTTCCTCCATTCGGCCCGTGTCACGGTGCAAATGCACCATCGATGGTGCACCTACTACAGGTCAATACGGCTCCTTTTAGAATGTCCGAGGAGTGGACCAACGTGGAGGACGTGTGGGGCGACGTGAAGGGGCGCCTCGAAGGAGTCGAGAGCGTCGGAGGCAAACTCTCGCAACAACTCCGAGAGATCGAGCAGTGGCTCAGCAGAGCCAAGGACCGTCTCGTTTCTTCTCAGGGCAACGTTATTGACCAGCTCTTCTCGGAAGCTAGCGTAGGTCGCCCGAGTTTCCTCCCTCTCCACTGATTCTCTTCCAGCAAAAGCGACAGGAGCTCGCTCAGATCTCGGCCTCCCTCCAGCAGGAGCCCTCCTCGGTGGCCGCCCAGCTGAGTGGCCAGTGCGCCGCCTTGCAGAACGACCTCGAGAATTTCATCCGCCTACTGGAGGAGCGCCAGAACAACGCGCAGAGGATCAGTCACTTCTTGCAATTGGCCGACTCGGTAAGCCTAGGAAGCCAGGATACGGTAGAGCGGTGTGGCCTAGATGCTGAACCAGCTGAGCAAGATGGAGAACGACATGCTGAACGCGAACGGAGCGATGGCGGGCGAGCTGGCGCCTCTTGCGCATCAGAAGGCGAACACCGTCATAGAAGAGGGGAAGCTGCTGCTCCCGGACGCGGCGGTGGCCCAGAAGCTCCGCCAGATCGAGGCGAAACTCTCCGACTTGGACGCCTTGGCCCAGCAGCGGCTCGCCGCGCGCTCGGAACACCTCCGTTCGGAGGTCTCCGGCCTCGACCAGTGGCTCCGCTCCTCGGCAGAGACCTTCTTAGAAACCCACGGACGAATGGGACGCGACCTGAAGGAGTCCACCGACTTCCTGGAACGTCACAGGTCCTTCACCACAGAGGTCATGGTAGGTTACTTCTTGAGGGTCTCTATGGACTGTCCAGGGAGCGCAAGGAACTATCTAAAACCACCCTTTCTTATAGAACAAGGAACCCGAGGTGGCGTCGGTGCTGAACCGAGGCCGCGAACTCTCCTCCCAGGAACGTCACCACCTCAACGAGTTCTCACAGAACTACGAGAGCATGAAGCAGCGCCTGGGGCGGCGCGTCCAGCTGGGATCCACGTTCCAGCAGGTGCACCGCTTCGCGCGCGAGCTAGAAGCCTCCTTCGACTCTCTCTCCGCGCTTCTTGACACCAACCGCGACTTCAGCGACGAGAAGGTCGCCAGCCAGATGGTCAACGTGTTCCAGATGGTCCAGGAGACGCTGGCCCAGGAGCGTCACCAGGTTTGACCACTAGTAGATGATAGATGATGTAGTAGACGACCTGGTTCCTGATTCAGGGCGAGAAGTTCATCGCCAATGTGAAGTCCGTCGGGAACCAGGACGCGCACCTCCGCGTGGAGGAGGCGGTCGCCTCCGTCCGCGATATCCTCGCTGACCACGAGCGCCGCTTCGTCGCCATCACCGACAAGTGGCAAGACTGGCAGCGGTCCCGCACCGAGAGTCGCAAGAACATCCAGGTGAGTGGGGCTGGCCTGGGCTTAAGAAGGCCAGGGATCAGGGATCAGGGATAGGATGAGATCAGAAGGTCAACAAGTAGTTGGATCTTTAGGTCGTGGAGTACATCCAAATGTGGCAAGAGGACACGGTTGAAACTGTGCGTCTTCTGGAGGACAAGGTGTCCCAGGCGGAGACCAAGGAGCAACTGGAGGACGTGCGCCAGAAGCTGACCCAAGTCGTGGAGAAGATGCCTGAACAGCTTAGGAAGATGCACGAGGCTAAAAGGGTCACTCAGGAGACCCAAGGTGGGTCATAGAGCCATGTTGCATTACCTCTGGGCATTGTAGATCTGGAAGCCGAAGAGAGGCTCTTTAGGACGGAGCAGAGGCAGAAGGAGATAGGATACCGTCTCGATGAGCTGAGTCGTAAGGTCGAGGACCGGAAGGCTATTCAGGTGAGTCCTCGTTAAGAAGCAAAGAACCAAAGGAAGATTACAGCTGGTCGAGGAGGTCGATAAGTGGCAAGAGCAAACCGTTGGGATCATCAGCCCCCTAGAAGAAAAGGTCTCAGAGACGAGCTCAACCGAGCAACTGGAGGAAGTGCGCCACAAGCTGTATACCGTAGTGGAGAGGCTGCCCGAACAGCGGAGCAAGATCCACGAGGCTCGCTGGGTCACTCAGGAGACCCAAGACCACGTTGTCCGTGAGAAGCTTGAGAGGATGGAGCAGAAGCAGCAGCAGATCGACTACCGTATTGAGGAACTAAGGCGCAAAGTGGAGGGGCAAAAGTCAAGGGCTGTCCAGGTTAGATTGGATAAAAACATTAGGTGGTAATGAAAAATGGCTTCTTAGGCGGTCGAGCAGGTCGAAAGATGGCAAGAAGAAGCTGTAGGGATCATTCGGCCTCTGGACGAAAGAGTCTCCCAGGCGACGACGACCGACCAGCTGGACTACGTCCACCAGAAGCTGGTCAAGGTGGTGGAGGAGGTGCCCCAGCAGCGGAGCAGGATGCAGGAGGCCCGTAGAGTCACCGAGGAAACTCAAGGTGGGTCCGGTGGATAGGATCCTTGACTCCCGATATTTGTAGACCACATAGCTCGGGAGAAGCTGGCGATGGTGGAGCGAAGGCAGCAGGACATAGAATATCGCCTTAATGAGCTCAGTCGCAAATTCGAGGCTCAAAAGACCATTCAGGTCAGAAGAACAACCCCAAAACGAGCTAAATTCTAATAGTCCAAGCTTCAGGCGGTCGAGAAGTGGCAAGAGCAAACCGTGGGTATCATTACTCCTCTAGAAGATAAGGTCTCAGAGACGAGCTCGACCCAGCAGCTGGAGGAAGTGCGCCAGAGGCTGACGCAGGTTGTGGAGAGCCTGCCTGAGCAGCGAAGCAAGATCCACGAGGCTCGCTGGGTCACCCAGGAGACTCAAGGTAGGTCGTGAGTTGAGGTATGCCAGCCTACAGTAGTTTAGGTCACGTTGTCCGTCAGAAGCTCGAGAGAGTGGAACAGAAGCAGCAGGAGATTGACTACCGTGTTGAGCAGCTCAGGACCAAGGTCGAGGGCCAGAAGTCCAGGGCTGTACAGGTGAGATAGCAATTAGGAAGTGATGGAACATGGCTAACCTTCTTAGGCGGTCGAGCAGATCGAGAGATGGCAAGAAGAAGCCGTGGGAATCATTCGTCCGCTGGACGAAAGGGTCTCCCAGGCGACGTCGACCGACCAGCTGGACTACGTCCACCAGAAGCTGGTCAAAGTGGTAGAGAAGGTGCCTGAGCAACGTACCAAGATGCAAGAGGCCCGAAGAGTTACTGAGGAAACCCAAGGTGGGTCCGGTGGATGGAATCCTTGATTTCTGGTATTTATAGACCACGTGGCTCGGGAGAGGCTGGCGCTGGTAGAGCGAAGGCAGCAGGAGATTGACTATCGCCTAAACGAATTGAGTCGCAAAGTAGAGGCCCAGAAGTCCATCCAGGTCAATAGAGTAACCCCTAAATAATTTAAATTCTAACAGTCCAAGCTTCAGGCGGTGGAGAAGTGGCAAGAGCAAACTGTGGGGATTATCACACCCCTAGAATATAGGGTCTCAGAGGCGAGCTCAACCGAACAACTGGAGGAAGTGCGCCACAAGCTAATGCAGGTCGTGGAGAGCATGCCCGAGCAGCGAAGCAAGATCCACGAGGCTCGCTGGGTCACCCAGGAGACCCAAGACCATATCGTGCGTCAGAAACTCGAGAGAGTGGAACAGAAGCAGCAGGCGATCGACTACCGCATTGAGCAGCTCAGAAGCAAGGTCGAAGGCCAGAAGTCAAGAGCCGTCCAGGTGGGAGTGCATGACAATTAGGAGGTGATGAAAAATGGCTTCTTAGGCGGTCGAGCAGATCGAGAGATGGCAAGAAGAAGCCGTGGGAATCATTCGCCCTCTGGACGAAAGGGTCTCCCAGGCGACGTCAACCGACCAGCTGGACTACGTCCACCAGAAGCTGGTCAAGGTGGTGGAGAAGGTGCCCGAGCAGCGTCTCAGGATGCAAGAGGCCCGTAGAGTCACCGAGGAAACTCAAGGTGAGTCCAGCGACGAAACATGCCACTCCTAATGTTTTAGACCACGTGGCTCGGGAGAGGCTAGCCAGGATGGAACAACGACAGCAGGAGATCGACCAGCGTCTTGAGGAGCTGACTCGCAAGGTAGAAGTTCGGAAGGCAATCCAGGTGAGGGTACACTAGAGACCCATAAACAGCAAAAAGCTCCAGGTGGTAGAGGACTTGCAAGAGGAGACTGTAGGGATCATCACCCCTCTGGAGCAGAAGGTCTCCCAGGCGACGTCGACTCAACAGTTGGAGGACGTGCGCCAGAGGCTCACTACCGTAGTACAGAGGATGCCTGAGCAGCAGAGGAAGATCATTGAGGCAAAGAAGATCACTCAGGAGACCCAAGGTGGGTTCACAAGGTGAACCAAAGGCTGTCCACCACTGGTGTTTGTAGACTATGAGGCCCGAGAAAAGCTGTCGAAGATGGAGCAGAGACAGCAGGAGATTGAGTACCGCGTGAAGGAGCTGAGTCGCAAAGTAGAGGGTCAGACGTCGAAGCCCGTCCATGTAATACCGATCTAGCCTTGAGATATTGAGCAAAGCTACTTCAGGTCGTGGAGGAGATCGAGATATGGCAGGAGGAGACCGTGGAGATCATCCGTCTTCTCGATCAGAAGGTGTCCCAGGCCGAGTCGAAGGACGAGATTGAGGACGTGCGCCACAAGCTGACCAAGGTAGTCGCGAGGATGCCTGAGCAGCTGAGAAAGATGCGCGAGGAGCACAGGGTCACCCAGGAGACCCAAGGTGGGTCCAGAAGGTGGGTCTAGGGATGTTGACCTCTGGTGTTTGTAGACCACGTTGTCCGGGAGAAGCTCGCGAGGATGGCACAACGACAGCAGGAGATCGACTATCTGCTCAAGGAGTTGAGTTGCAAGGTCGAGGCTCGAGAGGCCATCCAGGTGAGATTAGAGGAGAGACCTGCTAGATGTATAATGGAGCTTAAGGTGGTGGAGAAGATGCAAGAGGAAACTGTAGGGATCATCACCCCTCTGGAGCAGAAGGTCTCCCAGGCGACGTCGACCCAGCAGCTAGAAGACGTGCGCCACAGGCTCACTACCGTAGTGGAGAGGATGCCCGAACAGAGAAGCAAGGTTCACGAGGCTCGCTGGGTCACCCAGGAGACTCAAGGTGGGTCTTGACACAAAACATGCCTGTTATGGTATTTGTAGACCGCGTGGTCCGTGAGAAGCTCGAGAGGATGGAACAGAAGCAGCACGAGATTGACCACCGTATTGAGGAGCTGAGCCGTAAAGTCGAGGGTCAGAAGTCGAGAGCTGTCCAGGTGAGACACACATGAGCACACAGAAGCTAACTGTTCGAGCTTCAGGCGGTCGAGGAGATCGGAAGGTGGCAAGAGGAAACCATAGGTGCCATTCGCCCTCTCGACAATAGAGTCTCCCAAGCGACGTCCACCGAGCAGCTGGAGTATGTCCAGCAGAAGCTCACGAATGTGGTAGAGAGGGTGCCTGCGCAGCGGATCAGGATACAAGAGGCACGGAGGGTCACCGAGGAGACCCAAGGTGAGTGTGAAAAAGGGTTCTTGACTCCTGAGAGTTATAGATCGCGTTGCCCGAGAAAGACTGACCAGCATAGAACAAAAGCAGCATGAGATCGATCAGCGTCTTGACGAGCTGAGTCGTAAGGTCGAAGCGCGGAAGGCTATCCAGGTGGTGGAGAGCTTGCAAGAGGAGACTGTAGGAATCATCACCCCTCTGGAGCAGAAGGTCTCCCAGGCGACGTCGACCCAGCAGCTAGAGGACGTGCGCCAGAGGCTCACTACCGTAGTGCAGAGGATGCCGGAGCAGCGGAGCAAGATGCACGAGGCCCGCTGGGTCAGTCAGGAGACACAAGGTGGGTCTTGAAACGAGGCATGTCTGTTATGGTATTTGTAGACCACGTTGTCCGAGAGAAGCTCGTGAGAGCCGAGGAGAGACAACAGGAGATCGACCACCGCGTGAAGGAGCTGAACCGCAAGGTCGAGGGTCCGAAGTCGAGGGCCGTCCAGGTAAGATCATGAAGGCTAGAAGGTGACCAAAGTAGATCAGAGGAAGAAGGTGATCTCCCTTTACAAATGGCTGCCTTTCCAGGTCGTGGAGGAGATCGAGATGTGGCAAGAGGAAACCACGGAGATCATTCATCTTCTGGAGCAGAAGGTAGCCCAGGCGAAGACTAAGGACGAGGTTGAGAACGTGCGCCACAAGCTGACCAAGGTGGTGGAGAGGATGCCGGAGCAGCTCAGGAAGATGCGGGAGGCACACGGCGTTACCCAGGAGACCCGAGGTGGGTCCAGAAACAGGATACTTGATCGCTAGTGTTTGTAGATCACGTGGCCCAGGAGAAGCTAGTGAAGATGGAACAAAGACAACAGGAGATCGACCACCGCGTGAAGGAGCTGAGTCGGAAGGTCGAGGCTCCAAAGTCCAGGGCCGTCCAGGTGAGATTAGAGGAGAAGTGCCTAAGATGCCAATCTTCCGAGCTTCAGGTGGTGGAGGAGATCGAGATGTGGCAAGTGGAAACCACGGAGATCATCCGCGTTCTGGAGGATAAGGTGTCCCAGGCGACGACTAAGGAGCAGCTAGAGGACGTGCGCCACAAGCTGACCAAGGTGGTCGAGAAGATGCCTGAGCAGCTCAGGAAGATGCGCGAGGCGCATGGCGTCACCCAGGAGACCCAAGGTGGGTCCTGACACGAGACATGTCAGGGATGGTATTTGTAGACCACGTGACCCTGGAGAAGCTCGTGAGGACGGAGAAGCGCCAACAGGATATCGACCGTCGCGTGAAGGAGTTGAGTCGCAAAGTCGAGGCTCGGAAGGTCGTGGAGGAGATCGAGATGTGGCAGGTGGAGACGACCGAGGTCATCCGTCTTCTGGAGCAGAAGGTCGCCCAGGCGAAGACCAAGCAGGAGCTGGAGGAAGCGAACCAGAAGCTGACCCAGGTCGTGGAGAGGATGCCCGAGCAGTTGAGGAAGATGCAAGAGGCCAAGAGGGTCACCATCGACATCCAGGGTGGGTCCTGAGACGAGCCATAAGACATGTGGTATTTGTAGACCGCGACGCCCATGAGAGGGTCGTGCGGACGGAGCAGAAGCAGAAGGAGATCGACCAGCGCGTGAAGGCGCTCCTCCAGCAGATCATCACCGTCTCGGAGACTCTCGCCGTGGAGAAGATCAGGTAGGTGACGCTGCCTAGGACTGACTCCACAGAGCGAATCCTCAGGGAACGCGTCCGAGCACCTACCGTAGTCACCGCGTTGCGGGACTCTCAAGTAGAGGAGGGCTCGCGCTTCGAGTTCGCCGCGCGCATCGACGCGGAGCCGGAGCCGAGGCTCACTTGGACCAAGGACGGCCTCGACGTGAAGGAGAACGCCGACTACAGGACGGCCTTCGTGAATGGTCTCGCCACGCTCACCATCGAGGAGACGTTCGTCGAAGACACCGCCGTCTACACGATCCGCGCCGAGAACGTCGGAGGAGTGGCCGAGTCGAGCGCCAAACTCGTCGTCAAATGTAAGTCCCGAGGTCCAAGTACCCTCCTCTGACCCACTTCCACTGCAGCCCGTAGCGCACTGGGCTCGCTGGCCGAGGAGGCGGAGAAGCCGCGGTTCGTCAAGCAGCTGCAGAACGTGACGGTGACGGAGGGCGGCGTGGCCCGGCTGGACTGCGTCCTAGTAGGCAAGCCGGAGCCCGAGGTCGTCTGGTACAAGGAGGAGCAAGCGCTGCGGGAGTCCGACCGCGTCAGGCTACAGTTCCGTGGGGACCACTGCTCCCTGACCATCTCGGATACGGTAGCCTCGGACGCGGCGCTCTACAAGGTGCGCGCACAGAACATCCACGGCGAGGCGACCAACTTCTGCAAGCTGGTGGTGACGCCGCAGAAGGTGCCGCCGCCCACGCCTCCGAAGCCCAAGACGCCTCTTCATGTGGCGCCTTCTTTCGAGCCTGCCTTGGCCAACCAGTCCTTGTTGGCCGGGCAGCGCGCCATGCTCCAGGTAAGGTATAAGTGGGTGGCAGGAGGATAAGCTATGGCCTACTTCTCTCCCTCCAAAACTTTACCCATTTGGACCCTGATCTGTGGTCCCAGAACGAATAATAGGTCCCAGTCGCTTACTCTCACCACGAATAAGCCCAGCCTGCCCTTCTCTACAGTGAACACTTCCTACTTCACCCACAATCCTTCAGGTGCGCACCCTCGGAAGCCCGGAGCCGGCCGTGACCTGGAAGTTCAACGAACGGAAGCTGGAGTCCTCCTCCACCCAGCAGCTCATCTTCGAGGACAGTGGCTGGAGCCGACTCGTCATCGAGAGCGTCGGTCCTCAGCACGCGGGAATGTACACCGTGGAGGCGATCAACGAGTCCGGAGAGGCGCGGACCGGCGCCACCCTGGTGGTCCACGAAGTGCCCGTCTCCCGCACCACCGCCCACTCCATCCAGGTACGGTAGTTGAGGTCCTGGAAGTTGCTGACTACCCCTTCCAGGAGGGCTACTGGACGGACGGGGCGCTGTCGGCGACGCAGACGCCTCCGCCCGTGCCTAAGCACCGCTTCGAGGTGACGACGGAGGAGTTCGCGGAGCGCGAGAGCTCCGAAGTGGGCTTCAGCACGCTCGCCAACGCGCCCGAGTTCATCCGCCAGTTCCAGTCGGAGTACACCGTGGAGGAGGGCGAGAAGGTGCAGATCGACTGCCTCATGGTGGGCAACCCGCGGCCCAAGGTCCACTGGTACTTCAACGACCGTCCCATCAACACCAACTACCAGTTCTGCGAGGTGAGGAGACGCTAGACTGTCTATTCGTCTCCTAGACAATTAAGGGCGTCTGCAGACGCAAAGCATGCCCCCCCTTTAGGGTTTGCAGCGTGGCTTCGAACAGTCTAGAAACATGTCGAAGAGACCACCCACGACGATTTTTAGGAAGACATGTTTGAAGCCTTAAAAGTTGACCACACTCGCGCGTAGTCTCAGAACGATAATAAATGGGTCCCACAACGAGAAGGGTCCCACCCTTTTATATCATATCTTGAGAAGTTTGCAAAATGTCGTGAGTGGTACTTGACAATCTTATTCTCTTTCGCGTAGCAATGAGGTCTCAGCACGACATATGAGGTCGAGAATTGATTATCCTTAAAGTGTCGCCTCAAAGGGTAGTTCTTACAATGCCCCGTTCAGTTCCTAAACATCGGCGACACCTACTCGATCTACTTCAACCCGGCAAAACTGGAAAACGCCGGTTACTACCGTATCACCGCCGAGAACTGCCGCGGTCGCTGTGAGAGCCAGACGGTCATCCACGTGCGTCCACGCTCCTTGATCCCTCAGCCTAAGACGCGCATCAGGAAGCCACACACGACCCAGGTACCTTCTTGTCTTAGGTTCTTCCAACCCTCCTCCAGCACCAACACGTCGAGGAGGAGTTCGGCACTTACGAGTTCGAGCAGCGGCGTCCGGCGGCTAAACAGCCACTCCACAGCGGGCCGGCGACCCCGCCGCCCGCCAAGAAGCAGCACCAGCTGACCCACCAGCAGAACAAGGAGTTCTTGGAGCAGATCGACATCAGCGAACGGAAGGTCACCGGCCACCCGCCCCACTTCACCCAGACCCTCGTGTCCTGCGTCGCCGAGCAGGGTGGCCAGGCGCGCTTCGAGGGCGTCGTCACCGGATGGCCCGCCCCTGACATTCAGGTTAGTTCTACTTGGGATATCTCTCACGTTCGGTTCAGTGGACGAAGGACGGAGTGGCGATCGACCGCGCGGCGCATCCGGACATCGAGTTCTCCAACATCGGAGGCCGCGTCTCGCTCAGCTTCGTCTCCGCCTCCCCGGCCCACGCCGGGAAGTACATGTGCACCGCCAGGAACGCCTCGGGAGTCGCCACCAGCAGCGCACAACTCGTCGTCAGACGTGGGTCCCACCGCGATCGTGTCCAGACCCTCTTTTTCTTGCAGCGAAGACCGTGGCGCCCGACTTCGTCCAGCGACTCATCAGCGAGGAGATCGCCGAGGGCGACCGCCTCAAGTGGGTCGTCCGCATCACTGGGGACCCCCCACCTACCGTAACCTGGCTCCGTGACGGACAGGTGATCCCCAACTGCCAAGAAGTCAAGCTTGTGGAGGTGAGCAGCAGTCTCCCGCCGGTCCTGGCACGATCGTTTCAGGAGGGCAGCGGGGTGCATGCGATGATCATCGAGAAGGCGGAGATCGCCGACTGTGGCCAGTTCACCTGCTTGGCGGAGAACATTGCGGGAGAGGCGCGGAGCACCGCCGATCTCGTGGTGAGACCCGCAGGCGCGGACCCAGGCAACTACTTCCACATCACGAAGGTCCTTCGCCCCGTCCTGTAAATGCCGACCGCTCGTTTCAGATGACTCAGGAGAAGCAGGTGAAGGGCGAGGAGGTCACCCGGAACCAGACCTTCAGCATCGAGAATCCCAGGACGACGCCTCTGTGGACGCAGTGACTAGCATAGCCGCCTTCAAACACTGCCTAATAGATCCTTTCGACCTTTCCTTTTCTGTCAGATCCTATTGTGTTGATTTACATGAATTATGTGCGTCTGGAAGTAGGGACAGGCTTGAGGTCGGTGACTCGGCTCAAGACGCTCATCAAAGAAGCCACACGCCTAGGCTGCTCCTTTGTCCTATCGCCCTAACCTATCGCTTCGGGACCCGGAACAATATTGAGCTGTGGCTTCTCTTCAGGCGCAGTTCTGCCATTGTCAAAAATGGCCTACTTGAAAACGGTTTATGGGTCTTATTGGCCACCCTCCTCATACCAGGGAGAGTGGCCAATATGAATCCTGTGGTAAAATGACAGAAGTAGTAACATTTATATATGGATCCTTTAAATTTATAGTCGAAATTGGGAAAACTGAAATTTGTTCTCATTACATATGCAACAACCCATTATTATGAAGGGAAAATGTGTTATTGCTTACATGGACAGTCTCCAGAACCAGTAGGAATACCCCAGACCCAGTAGAGAGCTACTCCATCGCCATTCACATCTTCCACATGAAGGCAATGTGGTGCGTCTTCTCTCTGTGCGTGAAACTTCCAAGATTTTTTGTTGGGAGTTGTAATCGTCCACGTGGAGTAGAGTAGGTCAAAGTCGAACAATTTCGTAATGTCCATGTTGGCCTTGTACTCTTCGAAGCCTGTCCAGATTGTTACTTGTGTTTCGGACAGTTCACACTTCAGGACCAGCCTTTCCACTTGAGCTCTGTTCAGTTGGCCGGGTAGATATGCACAGCCTCCGTGGATTGGAACGAATCTTTCGATGGCGAGGTCGATGCATCGAGCAGGAAGAGTTTCCATTGTTTCATAGTCAATGTTAATATTATACAGGGGTCCTGAAGCTTCAAGAACGTCCTCAATTTGGCGCTTACATTCTCTGTAGCCCATGAAGTCAACTGAATCAAATGGGAGCTGCAGGGAAATCAGCTTACGGCATGTATCATCTTCACCATAAGCATGAAATATCATGAGATGATTGCAAAAGTCACGATCATAGCAAGCGGGATGTGGACCTTCTCTTCCGGTGGGCCTTATCGCACGAAGAAGACGCACAAGGTGGTCGAAACTCACCTCCTTCCAGGCCTCGCGCTTCTCTTTTGGATAATCGTCTTTCTCGTACTCATCAAAATCGTAATCACCTTCGAAAGAATACTCCAGTTCAATGTGAAAGTGAGTCAAGAATCTGAGATTGAGCTCATCGAGGGGAGTCCTGGACACAAACCCGTATCTTGGATGTTCGGCGACACTCTTTCCTGTAACCAAGATCTTCTTGTCCCGCAAGTAGACCTTGACTAGAAGCTGGTGGATCTTCCCTTTGGTGGCTGCAACCACAGCACCGAATCGAGACGAAATCTGCTCGGCTCTGCTGAGAAAGAATGTGGATTCAGAGTCAAAGGCCAGGAGGCTGACCTTCTCGATGAAGACGGTAGGAACGGTGTCCATGACGCAGAGAGAAGTCAGAGTGATGGACGGATTCTAGAGCATCTGAAGCTGAAGAGTGTGAATGGAACGGTGAAAAGCGACACATGTGTTGCATCGCGATTCGTTGTCGGACCCAGCGTGTCTCGCATTTCTGTGGTCCCGACGCGGAGCATGGTAGGGCCGAGGAAAAATGCAGAATTCTCGGTGTGTTTTTGTCGTTTCTGAGTGCGCGTTTCTGCGATTAAAGAAGATCGACGCCCAAAATTACAAAAAAAAAATCCGTGCTTTGCTTGTAAAGCGGAGAGTAAAAGCATATCGAATGATCCAAACACGGCTCTTTTTCAACAAGCACCCGGACACAACCGCGAAAACCAAAACCGCGAAAGGCGAATAGAAGCGTAGAAGCGCCCGGGATAGTCTCCTTGTACTTAAAGTAACTTCTACGCTGGGCTTCAGCATTGCAAGCACAGTATCTTCTACGCTCGGCTTCGGTTGTGCAAGCGGTTGTCATACGCGAACTGCGCAAGCCTCCCGCAGTAGCCGGAAAGATGTCGCGCGTTCGAAACCTGGACATTGTCAAGAATATCACACAGGCGTTCATAGAAGGCGTAAGGAACTCGATTCATCTTGCGAGTTGGGGCTAATGGTGGTGAGCGCAATTAATGGGGCAGCACTGGATACGGCGAGGTTGCCTAGATGCGATGCTTCAGTCATGTGTGAAGATCAGGTTTAGCATTAGTTGGGAAGAACGTGCAAAGGATGACCCGGGTTTCGGCTGGGTTAATACCCATAAGGCAAATCAGGCGACTCCTGCTACACGGTTACCTTCGGTCAGGTCAGATTTTGATCCAGAAATCATCTTTGAACCGCTTGTCTTTGAACCGTTTGAACCTTTGAAAAAGAGAACGAAGATCACAGGGCGAAGCTAGGCCAGGGGCTTTCTAAGACCATAAGACCATAAGGACAAACGTAATAGCTCCTTAAGGTTTACGTCTTCTGCTTTAGTTGGGAAAAGAGATGGGAATTGCATGTTTTTATTGAATTTTTCGCGCTTTTTTTCTCCTAGGCTACAAGAGTCACTGAAGACAAGAAAAAACATGAGAAAAGAAAAAGTTTCCAAAAAAATCGTTTGGTTAGTTGATTTGCCCACCTGTACTTGGGAAAGTCGTGCAAAGTATGGCCCGGGTTTTCATACGACTCCTGCTACACGATTACCTTCGGTTAGATTCTGATGACCGTGTCGTGTCGCAGATTTACATAGGCTCCGCTCACCACACAAACCACCAATCATAAGGCCGGCGACGATGACCTTCGAATCGGTCACTGCCTCTCCTTTTCGGCTTGTCCAAAAAATGCAAAAGGACTAGATTGAGTATTAAAAATGAAAACTACAGGGTTACCAGTAATTATTGCAAAGGAGCCTAGAACAAAGCTGGACTAGGGGACTCCTAAAACCATCCTATGAGCTAAGGCCTCCTAAGACCAACGTGATAGCTCCCTAAGGCACCAACAGGGAATCAGCAACATAACGTTCAAAAACACAGTTAACAGATTTATTGTCGCAGGACAAAACTTGAAAGGGCCGTCTAAGACCATTTTCACCCCCTTTTTACCCTCTTACCCACCAAGAGCTTCTACCCCCTTGACACAGCCGACCGTGAGATCGCTGGAACTAGACTACAAGGAAAGGAGCTCTCGGGAACCAAAGGTTGACACGTTGACACGAAATTGATGATCCGATGATCTCAGATAGAGGCTTCTAGAGACTCCGAAATGACGTAAAGTCCACATCATCAATGAAAAGACCCGCTCCTCTCGACCTACTTGAAGGAATGCCACATGTTCTAAATAGTCACTGCTACGTTTGATGGCAAAAGGCCAGTTTTATTCTCATAAAATCAATAGAAC